>JALIZH010013264.1:0-20323 GCA_030522465.1 Rhipicephalus appendiculatus | reverse complement strand
TTTTTTTCGCCATGGCATACATAGCGAAAAATGACCATTTCAAGGAGGTGCGACCCCCGAAATCAAGGAGGTGCCCCCCTCCCCCCGGAAAAAAAATTTCTGGCTACGCCCCTGGGCGTTAATAACTGGTAGTGCTTTTTGGCACGACATTGTCTAGGAAACGTAGCACCGAAGCTAGACCTCGCTAGCGTCTCAACCAAAAAAACACAAGCGCTTCCTTTGCCGTGGAGTCCACCTAATTAGCCCAAGTGCTTCCGGCGTGTCTTCAACGAGGGCTGCCGTGAAGCCCGCTCTCTAGGCACGCAGAGGCATGCGCGAACGCCTAAGGCGTTGAGCAAACAAGGTGCCGCACGTAGCTTCTTGAAGACAGCGCAGGGTGCGAGTGCCATAAATAACCGAGCATACGTACAAACAAGGAACATCGGCTTCCTAATCTCGATCCCGATTAAAAACTCCTGCAGCCAGATTAGAAGGCTAGATAAACAAACATCGCTGTAGTCAGACTTTCTCAACGACATAGTATAATCTTTTCTAAAATTAAAACAAACTAAAAAATATAAAAATATTGGATAAACATGTTCTATCCTTTCTCATTTTACGAAATGAGGCTGGAGCGCGGGACGCACAAATTAACAAGGAATGTTAATTTCTGTAGATTTTCTTATTTATTTACGGCGCATGAAATTCAGGAAAGTATGTCAGAGCATAAACTTTGTTTTTCTTCATTTTTTTACCACGTCGAATCGTCCTTCTCTTTCGGTGTTTCTTCTTTTTTGTTTTATTCTTTCTGAAAGACGCGAAAATTCCAGATATCCGACGTAGCTCGACTTCTCCCTTCTGATCAGATTGCCAATGCTGAAACTATACGCCATCTGATGCTTCTCTACCGTAAAACAACAAATAATGGACTTGGACTTCAAAAGTGCGGGGGGCGCCCTTGGTAGATTCTTATATGAGGCGCACAGTGACTGTTTTTCAAATGTGCAAGAGTTTTTAGATGTACCAAAGAGGTCCAGGGTTGTTGAGACGTAAGTGGAATGTGAGGAGCGATGTGTATATGACCCGGCTGTTTGCGGCATGTGCTTACGGAATGATCTAAAATAATTTCTCATTTTGCTAGTGTTTGAGCATTCACAAGTGTGAGGGAAAGAGAAAGAGTGGAAGGAAAAAGCACTGAGGTGAAGCAAGTACATGACTGTACCGCTATCACACACACGGAGAGAGGGAAAGGGAGTATAATAATAAGATAGAGAAAAAGAAACAAGAGCAGAAAGAAAGAAATCATGTAGGGCAAAAAAAAAATGCCCCCCACCTCCCCGAAGGGAATCGTGAGGAAATGCGAATGCATTTCGCGCGCGCTTCACTCCATTTATATATGGTGGTTGTGGTTCGAAGAAGGAAAAGGCGCCTAATTTCTTCAGCCCGGTCCGGGAGCACGGCGCAGCGCCTGTTTTTTTTTCTTTCTTTTTTTTTAAAAAAAAAAAGATTTAAATCTCCGCCGACCTCCCGCGATGCGAGCGCCCTCACGCACCAGAGCGCGCTCCTCCTCTCCACTTCTGCCATCGCCTTGAGATGCGCCCAGCCAGCGAACGGTCGAGAGTGAGGCGCGAGCGGACGGGAGAGTGGGGGCGCAGGGAGGAGAGAGAGCGAACGGCGAGAGAAGCGGCGAAGCACTGCACCTACCCTCTCCTACACTCTATGGGAGGGGGAGTGAGAGCGGAGAGATAACACCTGCCGGCGCGCGGACACCTCTTCAACCTATCCTCCTCCTCCGCGGACAACGCCGGACAACGCCGCCTGACATAGCCCGGCTAAGAAATGCATTCGCATTAAAAAAAAAAGGGATGAAGCATTACGTCACGCAGCCAGCCTTGGCCCGTTTGTTTCGTTTGTTCGCGCAGGTGCTTGCAAAGAAGTGAGATTGATTTGTTCATTTATGGAATTCTTCAGTTACAACAACAACCTAGTACGTCCTACGAAGTGGCTAATGAAATAGTTTATTTAGGCACCGGTAAGTGGTGCTTTGTCACTACAAAAGACATCCGGTAAATAAACCTCGCTATGACTTTAATTTCAAAATTCTATAGCTGGTGCATACTGTCAAAAGGCCTATTTCAAATGTTTATGTATATGCGAACATTACTTGCGCTTGTACTCCGGAGGAATTCGGCCGACTAGCAACTGGGCAGGAGGGGTACATGCCATAAGGGATGCTTAGTGAAATATGTCGAATTAGAGTGCCGGCTTCAGTTTCTTTTTTTTTTTTAATAAACAGAAAGAACCTGTCAAGGACGGGCTTCCGTGTTCAAGAGCAAATATATTCGCCACTAATGAAGACAGATCTGTTTTCAGTCAGCTATCTTCGGGTGTTTAAAGCCTTATAAAGGAATATTAAAGTCGCACGAGAGGCACGGAAGTATCCTAATGCAAGCTCGAAGCGAGTGACTACATATTACTTCATTTCCCGGAACCGTTTTTTTTATTTTTTTTTTTATCGAAGAGAGCATTTTGTCAACGTCAACGCATTTCAATGAAGCGTTGGGCCGGCGTGAGTTTAGGAAAAAAAATCGTAACAGTAATACAGCCGCATAAGCGAGCACAAAACACAGCAATATTCCTGCGCACGTGGCTGCTTCAATTAATGTTTGTTGCCACAAAAATGAAGAGTCTGCGCCTTGCAATATGTGTGACGTGATTGGGACTGCGCAACAGCGATGGCGAAGATTAATAGCCGCCGACTGACCCGTGAGTGTTTCCGGCGAGGGCCAGGGTCCTGTTTTATATTTTTCCAATGATGAGCTCCGAACGACCTAGGGCTGTCAGTCGAAGAAGGAGGAGCACACCTGTGTCGCACTTGCTCACGTTATATTCATCGAAAAGACTTCACCTGTCTCACTTTAAATCCTGTTGCCTTTGTAGAAACATCGATATAACACATATAAACTTGAGGTGAGAATGTATCAATACACCACACTTTTTAGTGACGCTTTCCACTTTCTCGCACTCGGTCGAGGCACCCCTGGTGATCTCATAACAGCGAAAGCTGTTATGAGATCACAGCAAGGGTGCCTAGTTGTCCGCCGCTGCCGCCGGTGTCCGTAACCGCTATCGCGTGAATAAGACAAAAAAAAATAAGAAAAAATATCCAGGATGGAACGCAGTTCGAATTCGAGTCCTCTCCGTGGCAGCCCAGTATTCTATCACAGAGCCACGCTGGTTTTTGTTTTTTCTTTAATGCATGGAATCAACACCGGTAATTATTGTGAACTGCGCCCAACATAATTCGTACTCGAAACTCCAGCGCAGAAAAACCCTATACAAGCGTTATGTCCGGAAGGAACCGCGTTAAGATACGTAATAAACGTGGTAGAAGAGTAAAATAACAACCAGGCGTCCCAGATTGCGAATTGTGTAACAAGGCGTCACACAATATGAATTGCGTAACGAGTGGGTCGTTCAATGCGTCCAACCCATTACAAAGGGCTCAGCCATAATTCTTTATCGTCATCAGCCACCGAAGAAATTAATGGAGTAGCGGGTACCTTGCCAAGTGTACTTGTATTAGTAACCCCATGAGAGTTTGCAACGGGTTCTAGAAATGGCGCTCTTCCGACTTTCGCTGTGACGGTACTGCGCTTTCCGCTCAGGCCGGCGTTTTTTTCGCAGGCCGTATCCGGAATGCCGCGCAGGGCAAATACATTATATAACCTTGACAGCATGGAATAATGACCCATACTTCCAGGACGAAGCCATTATGTATATTTACCACTCGCGGTACATTTTGTAGACCACGAATATTCCTGCACATGCAGCTGTAGCGCCGGGCTTACGTCAAGTTTCAGTTTATGTTTGGGGGGACATTCGCATCTGTTATGACCTTATGTTGCCCCCCAAGTACACGTGTGCAACATCATTTTCTTCACATTTATAATGTGCGGTCACAAATGTGCACGAAAGAGTTTACCTGCCCCGACTCGGAAAGTGCTTCCGCGGAAGCATTATTATTTACATGTGAGTACATAGTTTGGTGGGATATTATTTCAGATTACACGTAAGTGTTCTAAAGCCAGTTCCGACGGCAGTTTCATACGACATGAAGGCTAGCCCGCAGCGAGCAGGAAAAGCACCTTGTTTTTTAATATTCGGTAACGAACCAAAAAACGAAAAAGCTTCTAACATAACGCTCAGGCATACACTAGAGCACCCTTTACGGCGTGACAATTAATAAGACCACCGAAATTCCACCGTATATTGAAATTTGTTGCAACATTGTAGTTAATCTTCATTATTGACTTATCCTCGGTTAGCTTGCCTTCGCGTGCATAGCGCGCCAGCCCCTAAACCAGAAACAGACGAGAACCACAGTACATCGAACGCAAATGGCTTAATTTTTTTTTCAAAATCATGTAAATTTTATCAGATTATGCCGTAAAATGCAGCTGGAACATTTATGCAAACTGCCCATAGGTCACCCGGGTGAATTACCTGGTTGCACATAACTCTAAAACTACAAAGACCAAGCCCATTTAAAAAGAGTTTTTTTTTTTTGTTATCACTGTACTTGGGCCTGGTCGTTTCAATGTAAGAAATCCTAAAAGAATTGTGTACGTCGTGCAAGCTAGACGCTTTTAACTGCAAGTTTATCGCGTAATTGAAACAATGTTTCGCCGCACTGGGAGACTAAATAAGTATTATAGTGTGTAGCATGAACTATTCAGACAGATCACATTTAAATGCGAAGCATTTCTGAGACGCATGCACGGGGAGCAGTTAAAGTTAGTTTCCTCGTATAGACGCATTTCACTAAATAATTGCGATTACAAAATTTTAATGAAAGCAATAGCACGGCGACTTCGGGGAGTAATCAAAGAATTGGTAGGGCCTCACCAAACATGCGGGATTAAGGGACGCTCCATTGTTACCAATACACACAAGATGTGATGTCTGCTCGAGTGTTGCGATGCCAATCAAGGAGGTGTAGCGATTCTACAGATTGATCTCGAGAAAGCGTTTGATTGTGTTTCACATGTTCTTCTGCTTGCCATTCTCGACCATGTCAATGTTGGATCCATAATCAGAGATGGGGTAGCTATGGCATACCGGAATTGCACGACACGTCTGGTAATCAACAAGTCACTAGGAGCTACCATTAACATAAAGCGTTCTGTTCGTCAGGGCTGCCCGCTTAGTCCCCTATTGTTCAGTTTATATATAGAATCGTTGTGCTTAGCAATAACTCAAAACAGCAGCATTCATGGCTTTAGGTTACAAGAATCGGAAGTTAAAATTCTGGCGTATGCAGACGATGTGGCTGTTTGTTGTACCGATCAACAAAGTGTTACCGCTACCATCGCTGTAGTTAAATGTTTCGGCAATGCAACCGGCAGTCTGGTGAAGTGGGGAAAGTGCCTGGGCTTCTGGCATGTAGAGTGGTCATCAAGACCAGACTATTTTGCCAATGTTAAGTGGGCGACCGCACCTGTTAAGTACATCGGTGTACCGCTGCAATATTATAAACATAACGAGAACTACTGGCAAGAACAAGCGAAAGAAATCCAGCAGAAAGCCAATAAATGGAACGGTAATCATCTGTCAGTGTTTCCGAGGGCGACTGTTCGCAATCTGTTCTTTGCCTCAAAACTCTGGTATGTAATGCAAGTGTTGCATTGTTTAAGGGCAAACATACAGAAGCTTCATCGCGTCTTTACAGTGTTCGTGTGGGCCTCGAATTGGGAGAGATACAGTCGAACTAATCTGTTTAGAAGAGTTAAACACGGAGGGCTAGGTTTACCACATCTTTTCATACGCGAAGTTGTAAACAGGTTCTTTTTTTTTCCGCTACACATATGATAGTGTGCCAACTGAAACTGACGCGTGCTTTACCTGGTTATGTGGTTAGTACGAATCACATGACCGGTGCTGTCTACGGGTATCTTAAGGAGGTTATTCTCAGTATACGCTTTTTATCTGTTAGATTTTCTAATGAATATCTGTTATCAGTGACTCTTAAAAAGCTGTACAAAGATGTGTGTGATGCTGTTCTGCCTGAACCTATGTACCAAGCCATGTACACTGGAGGCCAAGGGCAAGATGTGCTTAAGCGGGTAAAGAGAAGGCCAAGTTTGTAGAACTACAGAAAGCTCAGGAGTGCGTACCTGAGTGGTTGTCGAGGGTAGAACCCTTGGCAGCTCTCCGGGAATTTTAAACTAGTGTCTGTCTAGTAAGACTGACACAGCTTGTTCTTACTTTCATATGCTTGCTGTTTGATGTACATGTCTAAGAACAGGCAATAAAGCAAAAAAAAAAGGGGGGGGGGGGACTGGCTCAGTGGTCTAACGCACCACGCTGTGGTGCGAGGTGTCGTTGGTTCGAATCCCCGATCGGGTGCCTTGGAATATTTTTTCTTCTGATTTATTTTTCTTTGGGCCTTTTTTATATATACACATACATATACATTTCCGGGGCATGACGGCGTCAGCGACGGCAACGGCAAAAATCAGCCGAGAGTGTCCGCAATAAAATAAATAGCAAACAGCGTCGAAAAGTCTAACAGTATCATATAATCCATTCTTGGCCAATCCCCCCTGTGTGGGTATGACCCATGTCAGAGGCAACAACAACAGCGTCGGCTTCTGCATTGTGGACACTCGCAGCGCGTTGCTCAAATACAAACACGTAACAACTATGACAGTTGTTAGTTCACACTTGCCCTGTGTATACCTATGCGTACCTCTCGAGCGTCCTTTGTGCTGCGGCGGCGCTCTGGAAGTATCGAGCTGCTTGTCGTTCTTCGTGTGACATTCCAATTTCTTGCTATCGCATTCATCACTTCGCGCCAGTGGCGAAACTGTGACTTTTTTTTTTTAAATTAGGAACTACTTCTCTGGCAGAGCACGCTGGCATGCAGTTCTGCGTAGTTTGGCCACAGCTCGCGCGCTCCGTTTTTCTTTTGGATCACCTGTATGTCCTTGGCTTGGGCGGCAAGGGAGCGAAGGTTGAGCACAGAGTCCGATAAGAAGTGTGGCAGCTCAATCATGGCGTAGCCCTTAGCGGAGACAGTTTCGAGTTTGTGAGACTGCAACCGACGAAACTCATAGGCTGGAGTTCTGTCCGGATTGGGTTTCTCGTGATAGAATCTGACGACATTGTCTACATTGGTGAGATAGAGCCAGTTGATGTCTATAGCGCGACTAAGTGCTAAGTGTGCCAGACTTCTTCATCGCTTGCCCAATTCACGTGGCACATACTTCGTTTTCGTCTCACACTCGCACCTGCTGTACACGGTAGTGGGGCTTGCCCCATTCCTGTGGCACGCACTCGTTCGCGCAGTTGCGCCACCGACGGCGACGTAGCTTAACGCAGGAACGAGCGCCTAAGAGCTGCGCTGTAAAAACTTTAACAGATGGTAGCGTCCCTCGTATTCACAGTAGCATACCATGCATGGGCTCGTTTCAATTCCAAACACAGCGAAAAATGTTCTCGAAGCTTTTGCGCAACGAAGAACAGCCTAAGAACCCTCGCTACATTTGTGGGTCGTGGAAAAGGGTGCATTATTCCCTCCTCGCCTGAAGTGAGCAGCGGACCAGTCATGCACTACCGACAGTTTATAGTTGGGTTGCTCAAGAACGACACTAGAAAAAAAAGCAATTTTTTTCTGATCATAAGTGTGAGCCGAATGAGTGCGTCGGTGAGCCGACGGCCTCTATAAAAATTCCCATTTTTTTGCGCGCTACATGTTGTACTATTGTTAGAACACGAACTGTCCTGCATCAAGGGCACTTACTTTATAAATGTCATTGAGCCGGCGCGCAATCTTTGGCTTTCAAAGAAGCTTACCGCTGGCAAAGAAATGAGTTGCATTTCGAAACTGTGGCCGTGCTCAAGAAGCCAGATGAGGCATTTTTGTGCCGACAGGCAGCAGGTACTTCAAAAGAACTTAGTTCGCGAAGATCGGGCCTCGAAATAAAGCAGCGCAGACGGAGAGAAGGAGATGTGCCAACCCCCCCTTCCACCCCCCCCCCCCCCCCCCCCAATTTTCTGGCGTGTAGTTAAATCACAGGTTCACTGTTTGCAACGACGTCCTCGTGAAGCGTCACAATTTGAGTCATGCATTTTTTTTTAATTGTAACAAAACAAAAAGCATATAAAATATACGTCGTTTTTCTTCAGGCTAAGTGTATAGGAATAATTTTTACCTGTAAAATGAACTTTGATCTGAAACATGAACTTTGATCTGAAACTTGTGTTCCTCGTGGTCGTGACAGCATTCTAGAGCGATTATAAACTTTATAATGAACATGAATCACCTTATACATCCTGATGTGTCAAGCATGAGCACTAATGTAGCGTAATGTATTGTAATGAGAGGCTAGGAGTTCTAAGCAGTATACAACAGTTTGATTACCTGCCGCAGCTAACGTACCGATAATATCCAAAAGTACCTAAAAGTAGGAGATAGCGAAAAAGCTGTACCGAAAAGCAGACAGAAATCGGCTTTCTGTGCTGCAGAGTAGTCATTGGCTCTTAGCATATAGAGAGGCACAAAGACAAAAAACTTTTCTATAAAAACATACAGGTGGCACGAACGGCTGGCTTTTTATTGAAGCATTTCTTTCAGGGCTGTCAGTTTTCATATAGAAATAGTTGTTATATTAACTGCGATAGCGTTAAAGAGCTCGTTTCGCAGAAATTCCGGCGTCGGCGTCGGTGTCGGCGTCGGTGTCGGCGTTGGCGTCGGTGTCGTTGGTTGTGAGCGAAAAAATCAGCATCTTGTCCGTGACCGAAAAATCGACAAAGATGCAAATAAGAAAAAAACATGGTTGATCCCTCTGTCGTAGGAATCGGTATAACACGAAAGTGAAACCTGTCCTTACAGAAGTAGTTGAATGTTTACTGCACATTGATATAAGAGAGCTTGCACAGTGTCTATCGGTGTGTTGAGTTATAGCACCGTTTAACGTGGATGCATCCACGTTGACGCTTGGTGGTACATCTGTATCCCGACGACTAACGTCCATAATCAATGATTAAACAAACCCTTGTGGTCATAGGTGCTTGTGGCAGCTGTACGGTGAGAGTGGAATCATAGAAAACGGTTTGACAGCTAGAAGAGCGTCACTGATTGGACGCCGAACTTGGGCTAAGGTCGTCTACTCGCGGCATGTTAGAGTTATTGAACAACGCTGCCCGACCAGAGGGAAACGCAACGCGCGTCGTGTCTTCCCCATTGGCCGGCTGCGATTTTTCGCGGGGAACGCGGAGTTACGGCCACGTGAAGCACTTGCGCGTCCCAGAGCTATTTCTTGAAAGTACGGATGCTATGAGCGAGGCCGATGCTAGGGGTAAGAATGCCACCTGGCAGTGTGTTAACGCGTCGACAAAATTGCCCTTTTCCTATTCGAAACGCGCTGAATGGGACGGAGGCGTAGAAACGACGCTTTGAAGGAACTAATCGTGCATTTCACGGTCATAATACAGTACTTCACTTTAACAAGAACACTGTGAGAGGACACTGGTAGATATAAAAGACTTGTTTTTACAGGTTACGGAGTATGTGACCGTGGAGCAATGGGATAGCGTGCCCGATATCTGTTGTCGCTGACCAAGAGGTCGTAGGTTCGATTCCCTTTGACGGAACTTTTTTCTTTGCCTTCTGATCAGGCGTATTTTTTCGACGTCATTTCCGTGACGGAAGTACGTCACTCAAATCTTGGTGGACCCCGGCATAAAACACTTTCGTGTTAATAAAATAAATAATAAAAATTTCCGGGTCCGAGAGAGGATCGAACCCAGGTCGTCTGCGTGGCAAGCAGGTGCACTACCACACAGCCACGCCTCTGATTCGAAATACAGTGAAAATAACTTCCTCTGCTTGGAAATGCCGCGAAGATAACTTTCATGCTTCGCAAACGCAAGCGTCGCAATATAACATGTAATATCCCAGTAATATTGCGTGGTACAAGCGTACATTGCTATCGGGCGTCATAACATGCGACCATCATAACGATTTTGCAGTTTAAAGCCGGCCACCCATTACAAAAGGCACACACCTTACTGCGCGTATTCACTTAATACCACGTAGAGGATGCATAGCAAGTATGCACTAGGTGGTTGAAGTAGGCACTCGGGACAGGATATCGCTATCGTGTTCAACTCTTAAAGGCGAAGCTTAAGGGTCCCCCAATTTTTTCTACTGGCGCATATACTCCTATGCTGGGGTCATATTGCTTCAGCACCTGAATCAATGACGCCGCGTTGCGCCACACTATATATAAAATTGCCGAAACTCGAAGACAAATATTCTGCAAGCACAATGAATCGCGATTCATTGTAGGTTCTTCACAAGCTGAATGTATCCATCCCTACTGGATATCGATGGCACTTCATTTGAACAATCAGCGAGTTAAGCTGTCGCAATGTGATTGAGAATTCATTTCTCACCACACCAAGTAGCGTTACCACCCCCTATCTGGGTTGTCTTCATGTGCTTACTTCCAGCTACTGTGCAAGTAATTACTGCGCCGTATACGCTTGTTTGCTGAGTTTACTAAGAGAGCACTCGAGAATGGAAGTCGGCAATTCGATCTTCCACGTGAGCGAGTCGCAAGCTATGCCTCAGCGCGTTTTTCTCGAAACGAAGCCACTTTGGCGACATCGTATTTAGCTTCTTGGCGTCTTTCTGTGTATACTGGAAAACGCGAACCATTCAAACAATAATTGAGTCCAACCTAGAAGCGATTGTTGACAAACACAGCGCTTGATTTCAAATTTCCTCGAGCTGTTCGGTCGACGGAAGAACTCATTAAATCAGCCGCGCACTGTTTGCGCACAAAACGACGGTTGCGAAGTCGCTTTAGGTTGAACAATAATGGGAAATAATAGGACCTCCCTCCTAATGAAAATGCCTGGTGTGCCTCGTTCTGTACTCGCGAAAGACACGTAAGTCAACCTTTGTTTCTTTAGTGATCGATTCAAACCTACCACTGTTAAGTAGTTCTTCTTCTGACACCAGGGATTCAGCGATACGTCTACAACCGCTCCCCCCTCCCCGCTTTATTCTTTTCGTTTTATTCACGGAACACCTGTTCCCTCTTCACTCACACAATTGGTCTCGGCAACCCCCCCCCCCCCCCCCCCCGCACATACGCACCTCCCGCACCCCCCGTATCCACAGTCGCCCTCTCCCCCTCCTTTGTTAGGATGGAGGAGAGGGTACGAAGCACATACACGCTAGCGCTAAGGAAATCAGTTCCAGCCTTGAAGAAGACAAGTCCACTTGTCGAAACGTCAGCCCGAGCACACAAGCCCTGTTTACGGATTTTTTCATCGCAAGCTTCCATCTTCCCCTTTCCTGCCGTTTTTTGGATTGCTTCTATTTAGCGATTTACACCAACATCAAGCCATATACGTTGACCTTAGCGTTAGCCTTTTGCTCTTTCCGCTATTCTAAAAGACTATTGTTCCTCAGTGGAGCTTAGGTTAGCGTTAGCGTAAAGTTGGAAGAGTTTTTGCTGTACTGAACATTCTTAGAGTTTTAAGATGCAGCGTTATTTGCAACTTTCCATGAGCGAGGAAAAAAAACCGCATTTTGTCCTGCTGAGCAGCTTTTCTTGCGCTGCTTGAAAATAATATCTTAATATTTTTGCCTTTCAAATGCCAGCTTTGTATAGCTAAATTGCTACTTGACCCCGAAGAAAGCCACTGACGATTCGCAATCTAAACATGCGTACAAGAGAAAGAACGAGAGAAAAAGATACCGGAAAGGTGTGCAAATTTTATGTCTTTTCGCTGAGTCAAGCACGCCCCAAGAGATTTTCGAGACCTGTGCAGGCGCTCCGACTTCAAAAACTCGACGCAGGCTGGAATAATGTCCATGTTGCAGAGACCACGCCGAAGCGTCCGTGGCAGTTTCTTATCTACCGGGATTAAGCTTCAAGCCTCGTCCGAGGAGAGGGCCGGTTGCACTGGGAGCATTTGAGAGGATTTGAAGATGCTTGCGGGTGTAAAGCACACACTGTCGCCTTGTATCAGAGATGCAGCGCTCGAAAACCGAGGCAGTGAAAGTCGAATATATGGAAACGTCCCCGAAGATTTCACCAGCGTTCTAAAGATTCCACATTTACGACTAGTACGAATAGTGTTCAGTGGTGTCAACACACAGCGCGTCGTTACTGTCCTGCCACTTAACAACTAAAAAATGTATGCGCCATTAGAGTTTCGGACAACGGCTCTACAACTCTGGAGGCCCATGGCTGTCGGCAGAAATGGTTCTGGAATAATTTAATGCCTCGACATAAAAGCAGTCACATCATCATCATCATCATCATCATCATCATCATCAACCTCACTACGCACACTGCAGGGCAAAGGCCTCTCCCCTGTTCCGCCATCAACCCAATTCTGTGCTTTCTGCTGCCACGTTATCCCTGCAAACTTCTTAATCTCATCTGCCCACCTAATTTTCTGTCTCCGCCTCACCCGTTTGCCTTCTCTTGGAATCTAGTCAGGTACCCTTAATAACCAGCGGTTATCCTGCCTACGTGCTACGTGCCCGTCACATTATAGTTTTATTCAAATACATGACGAGTATAGAACTTTCTCGGTTGTCGTCAATAGGGTTGCCGTTGGTGGCTACTTTGCGCCAAATTGGCTACTTTTGGACCCCGTTGGCGACGAAAATTTCGACTTGGCGCCATGGCTCTTTTTCAAGCTTGTGGTTTTACTTATTGAAAATGGTTTTATTTATTCATCAATAGTAACGACTCCGTTGATAATACCGCTTCTGTTCTATTTGGCCAGGAAATTGGGCGATAATATCAAATGGCATGGCTACTTTGGCTCCTTTTGACGTGAGTTCTGGCGCCTTTTCATGTCCACCCAACGGCAACCCTGGTCGTCAAGCAGCTTACAACACTTGTAATGTTAATGCCTGTTTAGACGGATGATTTTTGTACTGTTCACGCTATATACATGTGGCGCTGTGATTTTGAGTGGAAAATACGAGTACTTTCACGCTGCATCGAAGATCACTTCAAATTGAGCGCTCATCCAAGATTGAATGCTGCACAACGTTTTGCTGTTACAACCGCGTGAAGCATCAACATGAAAGTTTCCCTAAAATACTGTTAGTGTATTTGAGTGAACACAAAAACATCCTGATGCCACTAAGCGACAAATAAAATACACAGAACACACGGCCCTTCTTTTCATGAAGCTGTTTCGGTAAACGCTGTGGACGCGCAACGTTTTTACAATAAACTTTCGATGTGTTTTCTCGACTGTGAATGTATGCTTCATTCAGAATGCTTGCTTATTTTTCAGCCATATATATCGCAATTCCTTCATTAAAATGTTACTTTCTTATGCCTCATTAACTTTGTTTCTCGTCTTTAAACTAGCTAGAACTTTAGCGATGCTGAATTTGGATTTTATGTAATTCGTATGTATGCTTTTCTTCTTTACCTGTGTAACAGCACTGCGTTTTGATCAAACGATTTTGTTCGTAAAAATACACACTGAACGAACTGCGCTCCCCTATTTCGCACGCAAAAAATGAATGCAGTTTGCTTTCATAGGTGTGGCTGAGAGTTTGCCGATTCTTCTTACCCCAAGTAGCTTTATCCAACCCGTTTGACGTCCACCAAGCACTTCCAGCTGCTTGAATTGTCGCTATTCCTCTGTAGTTCCCTCTGCTCTTCGTTCCACGCACGTGATTTATGGATATTAAATAAATAAATAAGGTCCATGACAACCACAGTAGTAAATCTGTGTAATTTTTATGCGATGCTTTTTACAACCCACCCTCACCATTGCAAAATATATTGTCTACCCCCTCAAAACCTTTTTTTTTCATCGCATAAACACTCGTGGATCTCCTCGGCCAAATTCACGCGCATTTTACAACTCAAAAGACTGTGCGACGCGGCATAGCCTGGTCAACACAATCGGCCATAAAATAAAGGGACAGAACGCGTTGCGGCTCAAAAGAAGGGAAGCAGGTCGCAATTCAGCCGCCAGCACCTGTTAGTTCATTTCGTCGCGGTTGGTTTAACGCCATTTTCCTCCTTTGCGACCTTTCTTCTTCCTCTTCTCCTTCTAGTCTGTTTATGTACTGCCCACTTCCTGTCCGGTCGACAGAGTACTGCACTTCATCGCTTCATACTCTTCATTTTCAGCCGAGCGTGATGCAATAAGGACGCCAGCCGATGCGACGAGTTACCGGCAGTCCGCAACGTTCGTGCTCCTGAAACATTGCAGAACCTCGATTTCGGGGTGGGAGATATAGGATCAACTTGCACCGGGCGTGTGTAGTAACGAGTGCGTATACGGTCGCAACGATTGTTCACTATTGCAGTTGAGTCTTGAAAAGTAGTAGTATGCGAAAAACAACAACAAGACAATACTTTCTTTTCGAATGACCACGCCAGGAAGGGGCATGTATAAGACATGCTTTATATACGTCACGGTGCGCTATCGCTAAAATAGATGCAGTTCCTTAAGTGTGTCAGCCTGGAGTTGCTATCGTTTGCGATATCGTGGAACTGCTGAGTCGCCTAGCCGAAAAAACGCAAGGCAGCTCCTCTACTATGAAACATAAGGAAGTGTGTCGCATGGACACCCAACGATTCTCGTTTGTAGAGTGCTTACTGCTCCGTTTACCAAAGCGTCAATGACGCCAGTGTTTGAGGTAAACATGTATGGTTTCCCCGGCACGAAAATAATTTTGTTAGGCAGATTTCACAAACTCAGCAGGCGACACGTACGTTACTTTTTGCTGCGTTTTATCGACTTGATGCTTGTTAGGGCAGTTGAGGTACATGTCGTCTGCAGAAAGTTCGGTCAGGTTGTTTCCTTCAGCAGATGTAGTCACGTAGTGACGCAGCGCCACGTCCCTGTCTTTTCCTATTCATTCTTAGTTTGCATTGCCTGTAGACGCGTAGAATTGGCACAAAAAACGTCCAGTAATTCTGGGAAGCGACGCGGACGCTCTGAGGTAATTAATAAAATTTATTTGTAAGAAATCTGTGCTTCTCCCTGTTGTCATGCATAAATTATGTAACTGCCCACGAGAGCGTAGACGCCGAGTATTATGGAGACCCATTTACCACGGAAAATCCGCGAAGTTGATTTTTAAGCACTTTCCGTTACGTGCATTCTTTTTTTTTTAAGCATGTCCTGCATGACTTGCATAGCCTGAACGCTTGAGGTTGCTGCTCAGTTTTTGCGACAACTCCGACACTTAAGTTGTACAGGAATACAGTGTAAAGACCGGCGTAGTATTTTTTTCCCGTTAGAGTTCCTGTCATACGGAGCATGCATTATACTTCAATGTCTCACTTTTAATGGTAATACCTGTCTGGTATCACGTTCACTCGCGGGGTTCCGTATCATGTTCATGTCGAGGGTTTCTTCCACGTGTGCTAACAGTTTTATAAGTTTGTTGGTTTCGCTTATGTTTAAAATCTGGGGGCTCTTATTTCAATTTTAGAATTGAGAAAATGCTTCCAAAGCTGATAAGTTTACAACCCTTTTGTTATTGTAAATTCTTGCAGACAATTTACTATACTTGAAGTATTGCACTACATCTACAATTCTGATATTCTCCTTACATTTCTGAAAAGAGCAGTAAACCGGGTATTCCCATAAATCTAATCCCTTGCCATTTCCATTTCTTTTTTTCCTGAGTATGATATCAAGGCTTCATGTCAGCTCAACGAATTCACAGCGTGGTATATAACTTCAGTGGTGCTTTTTCCTTAATGATCTTCATCCTAGTGTTACGTCCTAGTAAACCTATACGGCCCAGTTTACGACGCCCACGAGTGCGCTGACTTGTTCATGCAGGCTCCATTGCCCCACACGAAGGAAGACGGACGAAGACAGGCGCTGTTTTCCCCTTCTTTGCACTATGTACCAACACGCCCAAGCCTTAACCTCCATTGCCCATTTCATGTTTTGCCGGTATATTGTCAAGGCTGGAGTAACGTGATTTTGCGTGGATGGCAAACTCTTTCTGTACCTTTCTTCTGTTCCTTGACGCCATGAAAACGGCTAACGCTTTTTGTTCTTGTGATAGCTGCTGAGAAACACGGCAGATTTATTTCTGATGCGCATGCTTGGAGGAAGTCACAAGCCCAAACGCACACACGCACACCCGAACACACACACACACGTATAGGAAAGGCTCTCAACTGCTCGTTAAATATGGGTGCAAGACACGAAAACCCCACAACACTGGCAGATATGCACCTTTTTATCTTTTTGATATATTTGAAAGCTTTCGTTTTTACTTTGGCCACATCTCTGCCGTTTGTTGTGTTTATTGTCGGTCTGGCTCTCTTGCAGTGTCATGTAGAGGTACATTTCAGGTTTTCAGTTTGCACATATTCGTGTCGTGTGTCCACGTCAAAGCCTTTCACGCTCGAAGGGGGGCTAAAAAGGAGGCATCCAAAATTCTTGCAGCTCATGGAAAGTGCGGACATCTGTAGCTGTAAGTACAGTGAATACATTTCTTACGTGTGATGTTGCGTCCCATCGAGACGTCAAGCTTTCCAGTGCAGACCTTACTTCTACCTCAACTCGCGGTAACCGAGGTGGTCAATGCACGAAAGCTTAAAGAGTGTCAAATCAAGAAATACGGAAGTGTAACGCCTCCCTAGCGTGGCAGGTGATCGTTATAGGTTTACGACCAAGGCCGTATACATCCAGAAAGCGGTCGAGCCTTCCAATTTATGGCTTGGCTCCAAAGCAACCGAACCAAAGTAATCTTAAAGTGATGTACAAAGAAACTTAGCAAGCGAAAGCAAGAAAAATAAATGCGGTGCGCATAAAGCTACGCCTGTGATAGCCGAAGAATCAACAATGTTGGCACCACTTCCCGTGAAAGCAACCATAAAATGCTTCCCTGTAGTCCCTTGCTTTTGGTTGCATGCGTTCAATTACTTAATTGGTTGTTTTGCTCTTCGTGTTGTTAGTGACTGTGGATTTCAGTTTTGTCTCGACGAAAGGATATTCGTTCCCAAAAACAGGTGCCCACTACCCTGTGCCTCTTGAACGTGTGGTGTAGTGTATGTGTCACTATTTAACTCTAATGATTACTTATTAAGTGCAAAAGGCTATCTTGAAGCGCAAGTCTGTATATGTTAAGGGGATGAAAAAAACTGCCCCTAAAACGAAATAGATGGGGACAAAAAGCACTCAACACAAGCCTTTACAAACAACTGTGTGTAAGTTCATTTCAACGCAGGATATAGTAATTTATATTTTTCGCATATATTCTCCGTTACGATAAACTTGGCACAGTTGTTCCTCAGCCCTCGTATAGGGTGCTTCCCCTTCTGTACCATTTTAGCACTTCTCTTTTCATCGGCATTATTAAATGCGTGGAGCATCTTTGAGTGCATCAATGTCCACTCACGTTCATGTAGCCTTTTTCCAAAAACTATGAATAGATGCACGTATATCTTCAGTCACGCCGCATACCGGAATATCCAACATTCAAAGCTCATCAGTGCGGCACTTGGGAGATATATAAAGGTCTTAACAAGAATCATCGCGCTTCTGTGCTTATCAAGAAATAACAAAAAAATCGGCTACCAAGATTTGGGCTAATTTCATTTCTACGCAGATTCTTCAGTGGTCTAGAACTAGCTGCTGAAACCTTTGTGCGAAGTCATACAAGAAACGAGGTCAAAGTTGCACCCCTGCCGCTATTTTCACTAATTGCCTGAAAAAGCCCCGCACCTCTTGTACGCTAAATTGACGCAATGTAATGAATGTTTTCAACGGGCGAAGCAGCGTTTCTTTTTTTTTTTACACCTAACACCCCGTTAGGAAACTACAACGTAACAAACCTCCCACGCAAAAGCCGTCTCTCGTCGGCTCTTGCTACAATTAGTGGCATAGTAATTAAGCTTCCCCAAACGCAGCGGTGTACACGCTCATTAGTGAGATGGCAAATCTGAAAGCCGTTAGTTTTAGCGATGCATGTTTTTAGGCTCCCACGGCATATCGTTCTGATTCGCAAAACCAATCTTTCCCGTTTCGCATCCCGCACCCGATCTCCCACACAGACCAATATCAAGAAAAATGGGAAAGCACTGAAAAAGCGATTTTTCTTCCCTCGTCATACATTCATTTTTTCTTTTATTTTCAGCGTGGCAAGCCGCCTGAATCGCTTCATCATCCGAGACGTGCCCGACTAGATAGTTCGTGCCTTCGAGGCTCTCTGCTTGGTTCTCGGCGCAACTCGGTCTGCGTCCCGCTATAAAAGAGCGCTAGACGAATACCACTTGGGCTACTAGCAAAGGTGGTAAAAGCGTGGGTGAAAACAAACGACTTATACTCACTAGGCTTCGAAGTTCATAGGCGCGCAGTCCCTCATCTCACTGTCGCTCTAAGCGACCATATTTCTTTTTAGGGGCGAAGCACCTTAGGGTTGTCCGTTGTATGTCCGTGTGTCCGTCACGGCACAGCGCATGCAAGGTACCCACTATACGCCCACCGTAACTTTCATGAAGTAGGGAAGCACCCACTATGCCATTATTCGTCATTCTGCTCATAAGCGAGGTATGTGTTGCACATCTGTAAGGCATTATGTGTACTTTGTTTCTATGGCTTTTCTTTGTGTATGTACCATATCGAATGGATTCAAGCGCCCCTTCAGAAACGTTTATACCTGCTGGCTGCTGGCAGCCAGCAGGTATAAACGTTTCTAAAGGGGCGCTTGAATCCATTCGATATGGTACATACACAAAGAAGCCAAGAACACAAACCAACCAAGAAGACCAACCTGCCATTGTTAAGTAGTGCTTCTTCTTACAAGCGGGGTTCGCCGATACGTCTACACCCCCTCCCCTCCTACCCCCGCTTTTTTCTTTTCTATTTATTCACGGAACACCTGTTCGCTCTGCACTTGCACAATTCACCAAGGGAACCCCACCCCCCCTCCCGATCCCTCGTATCAACAGTTGCCCTCTCCCCCTCCTTTGTTAGGATGGAGGAGAGGGTACGAAGCATATACACTCTAAAGTCCCTAGAATAACTAAAGTAGCGCCATACGTGTCAGTGTGCAGGCTCCTCCTCTCCCCTGTGCTTGGTAGTGCAAGCGCCATCTTGTCCGTCCTCAGTGCATACCCTCTCCCGTGCGCCGGGAGAGGGTATGCATGTGAAAGGGTATGCTTTTCGCCACGGCCGGCCGTGCATTCGGCAGTTTCCTGGCGGACACCATAGAGGCGCTGCTGCAGCTGGTGGGACAGGAGGCAGAGGAGTAAGGGGCGCGGTTGGCGCTACTTTAGTTTATCTAGGGATTTTAATACACTCTAGCGCCTAAGGAAATCAGTTCCAGCCTAGAAGAAGACACGTCCACTTGTCGAAACGCGGGCGCGAGCACACAACCCCTGTTTACTGATTTGTTCATCGCAAGATTTCCTCCATGATCGCAAGCTTCCATATTGCTCTTCCTGCCGCTCTTTGCATTTACAATTGCTAATGCAGCAGCCATTGGGAGATATCCATTATAGCTGACCGGCTGTACAAAAATGACCCTACATTTTTTGCTGCATTTGGAAACGAACGTGACGACCAAGTAAACGACATTTCATAATAATAATAATAATAATAATAATAATAATAATAATAATAATAATAATAATAATAATAATAATAATAATAATAATAATAATAATAATAATAATCAAGTCTGTAATTTACAGGCCAGAAGTACGACATGATGAGGCACGCCGTATAGTGAGGGCTTCCTGAAATTTTGATCACTAGAGGTTCTTTGACATGCACTAATTACACGGGAAACAATAAAATTAATGAGCAACTCTTCATGATGGGCTGTTGGACGCCTTGCGAGAATAAATTCTGCGTGATTAACGATCCAGTCAAGGAACGCCACATAGTAGAAAGTAATTAATCACTGACAGCTTTGTGCCTTTGCTGTAGATATTTGCGCATAAATATCGCAAAGCGTACCACCTACTTTCGCGCCATTTTTGAAACAAAGTGTGTATCGTGTGCTTAGCTACATAAGCTCGTATGTAAAAGAATAATGTTCTCGCAATAATAAAGCAGGCGTTGATTCTAATTTTCGAGTTAATGTCTCGTTAGCAAAGTTTGCTTCCTAAGAAAAAAGTTGGTGAAGAACTGTGGTAGATTGCTTTCCTACCACGTGGAACTGTAAAACTGGAACAGGAGCTTGCGATAAAGGAAATGCGTTTAAAAATAGCTTTGCCGTTGAAATGAGAGTGATGAAAAATGAGTCGTTAACCAGGTGATAAGCGGAAGCAAGAAGCGCACAGCCATAGTAAAAAAATAA
>JALIZH010013263.1:0-68211 GCA_030522465.1 Rhipicephalus appendiculatus | reverse complement strand
ATTTCAAACGGCATATTTCGTGTTTTGGCGACATCGGCTCATTGAAATTTCCTGAAACTTGGTATTGTTGCGACTGGCCTGCTGCTTGAGCCGACCAGCGGGTAGCGTGGTGCTGAGCGAAGGTGTCGAACCGCAGGCCCATCGATGTCAGGAGCAGAGAGCCGAGGCAGTGAGTGACTCGGGAGGAGCAAACTTAACAGAAGTTTATTTACATGTTGAAAGATGAGACAGATTCGTGTCGAGCGGGAGCTCGATTCTTTACGAGTGACCGAGTCATCTGCACGAGTGACCATTTGAAGGGTGGTGGTTGTGGTTCGAAGAAGGAAAAGGCGCCTAATTTCTGCAGCCCGGTCGGGAGCACGGCGGAGCGATTTGTTGTTGTTGGTGGTTAGAAGAAGAATGAGACGCCTAATTTCTGCAGCCCAATAGAGAGCACGGCGCAGCGTCTTGAGCGATTTTGAAGGGAACGTCCCTCCGGTGCACATGGCTACCGCCTCCAAGGGGGCGTCCACTTAACCTTCTCTCCATAACCGCTTCGAGATAAGAGAAAGAAAGGGGGGTGCTGTCCATTCTCGACCCTAGTTTCGACGAACTATGACGTCACTCCACACCTGCACACCACTCGTAGCAAACACAGGTTCCCCGAAAGAAATGTCAGCAGAGACCCGCCCTTCGCGTGCGCATTCCACCACCATCGCAGTCCTTGTATTTGAAAGGCGAGGACCGCTCCCTTTTTCGATGCGTCTTTGCACCTGCAGGTAGCAGCGCCTGGGTAGGTGTAGGCCAGAGCAGGCATAAGCGACAAACAAGTTCGCCGCCGCGAGAGGGTCGGGGGGGGGGGGGGGGTGGCTCCGCGAGTGTCCAAGAAGCCTCAAAGACTATTTTGGACGGTTGGCCCTAATCCTTGGAAACGCTTCGTAACAGTATGTGATGTCTATGGCCCCCCTCGCAGTACGGTGTCCTTCATTTTTACCGATTATCAGCTACGTATGACCTAGCAGAAGCCGTCAAAACCTACGAAGTCGCGGCGTTTGGTGCGCGATCCTCAAGGTGGTGTCGCCACCCACATTTTCTTTTCGTGCGTTTTCTCGCGGTAAAGTGGTGTTTTCGGCATTGTGAACTTGCGCGAAAAATAGTTTTTTTCCATTAACGTCCCTTTAATGCGAAAGAATGTGTCTTCGCCTTCTCGCCCTCTTCACTTCAGTTACTGCGAGCTGCGCAATACACGCCTCCCCCCCCCCCCCCCGACGCTGCTATGCCCTTTGTCAGGTCGGCACTAAGCCCAGGCCAATGCCCCCCCAATGGAGGTCCCTGGATCCGCCCCTGGCATCACTTCATCTCGCACACTACACAGTTATCATGCAGGAGGCTCCGGCTCATTACACGTAATTTCAGAGCTTTGATGAGGAAATATTTTGGGACTGTAGCGAGCATTGCACGATTATTTTATTGAAGAGAAGCTTAGTGCCCACCTGACTGTCGGCTGAAGTTATACATCATGCACATACATTACTTTAAAAAACGCGTGACTGATGCCCCAAAATGTTCTATACGCTCGCGGAACGAGGATTTCATTTCTTCCGCTGCATTGATGACTGATTCAGCGCGATGAAAACAGTAGCGATCTATACAGTTTCGTTGCACTCCAAAATTTTGATAAAACGCTCATGTAGATCTCTGTCAAGTATCAGAAGGTGACATCTCTTCCGTTCGTGTGAAAAAAACAAACTACGATAAATGCCCTTCTTCGTAAACGCCAAGCCAACCAACATCGAAAGATGCTTCATTTCAGTTCCTATTACTCGGCTACATGAACAAAGCCTCACTGATTGGAACCGAAATGCATTGATTCGAAAGGCTGTGCACAATTTCTTTCTCAGAGGAAAAGAAAAAAAAAAAGGCCGCTGTCTGACCACGCGAAGAGTAGCACTTCTTTTTCTCAGTTCGGCCTTGCAACAACAAAAGCACGTGAAATACCGTTGGCGATCCAACCAAAGGGCATAGCAGCGTCGGTATTTCTTTAAGCGCATTCTGCGAAATCCACCCGAGTATCTGGTCTCCCTCTCCGTGCGCCTCGTCCGTGTAATGGCCTATCCACGCGCTACCCGCACCGCACGTGGCGGGACACCTGCCGCACGCAAGCGGAGGGCGAAAGAGCGAATCGGCGACGCTCTTTCGCCCTCCGCTTGCCTGCAGGTGTCCCGCCACGTGGTGCGGGGTAGCGCGTGGATAGGGCCTGAGCGGGGCACTTTATTGGTAGGGGCACTTTATGAAAAGGCCCATTGGGCCTTTTCCTAGTCCGAACAGCACCTCAAGCGGAGATCACCGAAATAAAACTGGTGGCTCTTGGACTCCCGAAATTGTCCGCCGTATGCCGGCAGGCAATCTCGGAGGCCGGCATTCGCGCCTCTCTTTGGGAAAAACATTTTCATGTTTGTGACACCAGATGTCGCTTGGTCCGCACCTGTCGTCGCGTTTTGGCCACCAAAAATCATGGCGCGTGCCTCCTCGAGGCCGGCGCGCATGCGCAGACTACCTACCCGGAAAAGGCCCATTCACCCCGCCAGCTAAGGTTGCTAAGCTCCGCCTTTATCCCCCGCGCATTTAAAGGGATACTGAACAAAATTTTTGCCGCCAAGATTTCCAGCCAAACTGAAAGATTGGGGGTTGAAATAGATGGACACAACCTTCATTTCAGAGGAAAATAATGAAATTAATGAGTTTTCCCCGAACCGCCGCGTCTAGCGGCCGCGCCGTGAACTAGAGGATGTGACGTGACACTCGCCGGAAACAGTCATGCCACCAATGCCTGCCCTCGCCCGCGTCCCTCAACCCGCTCAGCTTGCACTACGCTTCCCAGAACCAGCACAGAAGTGAACAATGCTCCCGGCTGGGGTAAGGCATCAGTGCTTTTGTGGAAGGGAGAGAGTGGAATGAAAGGAGAGGTAGAGAAAAGGAAGCGAAGAACAGGAGCACGTGCACCCTGCATGCACCAGGGAGAGTCTGACGTCACGGCTCCCGCTCGCGTGCAGCCGCCGCGCGCTGACAATCCACCAAAAATACAGCCAACTGTTCAAAACTACGTGAAATAAACTGTGTTTATCGGAACAGTGGTGTCTTCCGAGTAGAATTTCGATGTTTTCGTCAGTTTTTCAAATTTTTGTTCAGTATCCCTTTAAAAGAGTGCACAACTCAACAATTTAGCCTTTCAAGGAAGGCTCCCTGAATCCTCTGGGACTGCAAAAAATATGGGTGACTCCTCAAAAACCCACTGTCGAGGCAACGACAGCGCATATTTCGTATGTCCCCATTACGTCGCTAGCGTTAAAATGTTGAATTCTGTAGAGTATGGCTCCTTTTGGATTTTGTAAAGGAGCCAGACACAGCAACTCTTAGCAAAGGTTCAATTTGGGCTAGTTGGTACGACATTGTAACGTGGTTGCGCTGAGCGAAATGCGCAAACAAGTGACGGAACAAGAGGACAGGACCAACCGTCCTGTCCTCTTGTTCAGTCATTTGCTTGTGCTTTCGCTCAGCGCAACTACGTTACAGCAACTCTAGAATTCCAGCAGTGTCCTTTGTTTTCTAGATTGTGCGATGTATTAGTCTGCACACTCGGCGTCGTCCAAGAAAACCCCAACAGCGTGGTTTTCTAAAACGTTGACCATTTCTATCTATCTATCCAGCCGCCTAGGACTTTATGCGATCGTGGCCTTCTCCTTGAGTGCATATATAAAAAGATTAGCATGAGAGGACATTACCATATCATGAACGCGATTAACTGGTTATCGTATGACTAACATGATATGCTTGCCGCGTACGTCACGGAATCCTTTCCCTCGATATCGTGTGGCACATACCCGCATACTAAGGCCCATGGAATGCGGGTATGCGCCACAGGTGATTCACAGTAAATCAAGCAAGGAAGGATTCTCGCGGTCGCCCATCCGCCCTGTTCTGCTGTTCAGCCCCTATGAGCTGTGTGCAGGCTCCTGTTCAATGCCGTGGAACGTTTACAGAAGGAATGCCGTTCCCTCTACCGTTCCTTCGTAAATGTAACGACTTACTGTTACAGTTCCACCGATTCTGAATGGAACGCTGGTGTTCCTCCCAAAGGAACTATACTACGTTTCAAACATCAGGTGCAACGCTGTGGAAGCTATGCAAGAGGTTCGGTCAGCAAAACGTATCCCTCCGCACGTCTCGTGGTCGGCTTTTGTCAGTGTAAACGCTCGCACGAGCCAAACGTTGACAACGTTTTTTTTTTTCCTTTTTTTTTTTTACTTGTAAGGTAAGAAACATGCTCATTTATTAATGAGCGTAAAAACGAAAAGAAAAATGTATTTTGGGAAGGAACAACATTGATCTAGCTTAATCTAGCTCATCGAACTTCACGCCGACTACATAATAGCTTTAGTTTATCACGCATGTACGGAGAAACTAACGCTTTCAACCTATCATCTCTTCCACGAGCGATTCGCCTGTGGAATGAGCTGCGAGATGATATTGTATCAGAGAAAGACCACACAAAGTTCTGCTGCAATCTAAAAAAACATCTCTGCACCGAAAACTGATGTATGGCATATTCATACTCATCTGTTTTTTTTTTTTTATTTTGCACCGGTTTTTTTTCCTCTTGTGTACATTTATATGTCAAACACTTTTTTGCCAGATTTCATTTTATGTTGCACTGTTGCTGGTTAATAGTTACTGTTAAATTATCTTTTGTATTACGCCTTCACACATTGTAACGTACTTTTTTTAGTATATTTTGAGCCTATATGTTCATGACATCAATTGTGCTTTCTGTTGTAACCAATATTTATCTATGTATATGTATCACTCACGTATATTCTGTACTGCCCCCCCTTACACAATGCCCCTCGAGGGCCCTGTAAGGTACTGTAAATAAATAAATAAATAAACTATTTCTGAATGCGAACGCATCGACTGCAAGAAGACTCGCTAGCCTCCACAGCGTTGCACCTGAAGTGTGAAGGGGAGTATAGTTCCTGGAATCCCGTTCAGTACAACACTGACCCAAACCCTCGCGTTCCTTTGTGTCCCCCCCTTGGCGCGGCTGGTGAACAGAAGAAAGCCAGAAGAGTACAAATGAACGCCGGGACCAAACGACAAGGTGCCTCGATGCGGAGGCGCGCTACAAGCGACTGGGTGTCCTCCCCTGCACTGACCCTTCGCCTCTGCCTCCTCTCCCAGAAGCTGCAGCAGCGCCTCTATGGTGTCCGCCAGGAAACTGCTGAAAGCACGGCGAAAGGCATTCCCTCTCACAGGCATACCCTCTCCCGGCGCACGGGAGAGGGTATGTGCAGAGGACGGACAAGATGGCGCTTGCACTACCAAGCATAGGGGAGAGGAGGAGCCTGCACATTGACACGTATGGCGCTACTTTAGTTATTCTAGGGACTTTATTACAGACAGGTTCTCTGCGCCAAGTGTAGAGAACCTGTCTGTCTGTTACATCACTTGAAAAATTTCTATGTTAACAAAAAGCAGAACTTCGAAAGATACTTCAATTCATGGTACCAGACTTTATCACCATAGCCTCAACAACGAGAACCATAGTTGAGAGCATGGCATAGCCAGGGGGTGGCACACCGGGCACGTGCCCCCCCCCCCCCCCCCCCCGAAATTTTTTTTCGCCATGGCATACATAGCGAAAAATGACCATTTCAAGGAGGTGCCCCACCCGAAATCTAGGTGGTGCCCCCCCCCCCCCCGAAAAAAATTTCTGGCTACGGCCCTGGTTGAGAGATCAGAAAGGTTAGAAGCAGCGCCCGCTTTCAACGACCTCTTCAAGAATCGCTCTTTTGTTGCATCCACTTTTCCAACAAAAGAACGTGAACTGTCGCTGGCTAGACTAAATACGAATTACTGCTGCGACCCAACGCAAAGGTGCAGCAGCATCTGAATTTCTGACGTAAAAGGTGCGAATAAGACTTTCACACGGATTCTACCAAGGCAGCAGTGCACATCCGAAGAGCCTATTTCCACGTTTGCCGTTCCTCCCAAGCCAAATACAATGAATGTATCCCCACATTGCATCGTGCCTTCTACTTGCGAAATCAAAAATACATGACTCCACTTTCTACAGAAAGCTATGCGAAAGAGTTCGCTGTAGACGCCAGTGGGACATTAATTAACTGGGCAAGTTGGTATGTATCCATAGTTAAACTTTTTTAGCGCGCACAAAAGACAAGGAAGATAGACACTATCTGTCTATCTTCCTCGTCCTTGTCTTTTGTGCGCGCTAAAAAAGTTTAAATATGCGGACATTTACACTTGCTTTTACTTTGTACTTTGTAATTTCGTACTTTACACGTGCACGGATGACGCACCTTTCGCGCGCACCCCGAATTCTAATTGGCGTCTGCGCCTTCAACGTAAACACACATACCTCGCCATCTGGCTGTTCCGTCTACTCGCTTCACAATCTAGCGACGAACTTCCCCCCACAAAAAAAAAAAAAAAAAAGCAAATCGTATGAAATGCGTATACCACACATGCATCACTTTACACAGCCCTACGAATGCGCGCCAAACCAGATTACTTCGCGTAGAAGTACGTACCTTCCGCTTGAGCAGGCTCTCCAGAGGAAAATCAGTCCATCCGACATCGTCTTCGAGAAACGGGACACCGTCGAGTGGACATGAGTGTTCGTCGTCACCAGTGCACTGCTCGTAGCAGGCACTGCAAAGCACGTGTCGACACGGGAGAAAGACGGACACCCTTGGTACCACGCCACAGGCGTTGCATATTCGGTGCGCCGGTATGGAATCGACAAAGTGAACAGGCTTCCAGTCCAATTCCTTCGAGAACCCAAACAGCGTATACCGCTGGCCCGTGGGGCACGGCACGGCCATCGCTTACTCGACACCGCGCCAAACGATCCGCGCAAACTGGGAACTTCCAGCACTTCCAGCGTAAGGAGCCGTTCACGCACGTGCGTACACTGTACACGCGTGCGAGCGAGCGCGGCGATGGCAGCGACACCTCGCGGCGGCTACCGGTTTCTAGACTGTGTAGACATGGCCTCCGAGATTGCGCACCGGCAGGTTTCTCTCAATGACAACTTGGCTTCAGTGCATTTGGGAGATCCGTGGGCTGCTACTTCTCTTTGATGTGGAAATGCATTGCAAAACACGAAGAAAAAGCCAATGTGCGCGCTGAGATGTCGCGCACTTTCCTCTCTGCCGCGGCCTCCATTTCAGCCGGAAGCGCGAAACGGCCGGAGAGAAACCTGCCAGCGCGCCATCTCGGAGGCCATGGTGTCGGGGGCGCTACTTGTCAAGGGGGGCGCTACTTGTCAGTAGACGCTAGAGCTACTGTATATGCTCCCTACGGGAGCAGAGTTGCGCATAGGTCCGCCATTATGTTCAACCGCTGTGCAGTGAAGCCACTCTCGCGCGCGCAGGAGACAAATACGGCGCGACGTTCCGGCGCGGGCGACGTGCCGCGGACTTATTCGCACGCGCTCAGAATATTGCACCTTTACAGCGAAGCTGCATATGGCTGTAGGTCCTCGAGCATCGCGTCCACGGAGAAAACGATGTGTACACGGTACAGCAGCAACTTGACATCGTTCCCGGGGGAAGAGCAGGACGACGGAGCAGTGGCTTATGGGCACCGGGCGCGGGGACTGGTCGCGCCTCTTTCGGTGGCGACGGGGAACTAATGGAATGGGAGTGCCGAAAAGGGGCGCAGGCGCTTGCTGCGGGCACTGCGGGGGGCGCGGGGGCTGAACGTTCGTTTCTCTTCATTGTGCTCTCGTCGCTTGTGTCGTGCGCTGCCGAAATCTACGTGTGCGCGAAGACTGAAGATTACAATATCTTAAGGGTCGGCGAAGGATCGAAAATAAATGGAAAACATAACAGGAACGGGGGCGTGCAAAACTACAACTGAGGAACAAGTGCAATCGGCGAAGCATCCAGTAAAGACGAGAAGGGAATGACGTACGCTCTATTTTTTTAATGTTAGGGGACAATGTTAACGTATAGACAGAATAACAAAGTATTAGGAAAAATTCGGCAGATCCCACGTATTGTGGGAACCGATTTTATGCGAATCAGCGAGTCTATGCTGCATTTTTTTTTAGCTTTAAGTCACGCGTAACGAGGTGGATCGACGTGTTTTTGTAGATGGCGTTGTGTGCACATAGTGTGCTTAATAAGCATGCCGACTACCCTGACGTTTAAAGGCTAACTTGTGGTCTGACGTAATGTTAGCGCTCATGTTAGAGAACAGACGTCAGTGTTATTGAAACGAAGCGCACGCTACGTTGCGATTCACATTTCGTGCCGATGCTGTGAATATCATACGCGTAGCGCATGATATTCACAACGCTTGAATATAGCTTGCAGATTCATAGGAGCACATATGTAATGTTTATCTGACGGTTATAAAAGCGGAGCCAACATTGAAATCAAAGGGGTACATAGTAGCAGAAACTGAGAAAATAAAGACACGAGAAAACAAGTACGAGGGAGCGTCCGACCTTTCTGCTCCCTCCTACTTCTTTTCTCGTGTCTATTTTCTAAGTTTGCGCTACTATCTACCCCTTTGATGTTAACCAACTCGCCCAACAAGAAGTCTCAATAAAACCAAGATTGGCGTTAAGCCGACGTAACGTCTGTTTCATATGAGTACATGAGTAATGTTTATTACCTTGTCATGAAATTAGATAGCCAGCACTGCAACCACAATTGACGTTGGTTGCACCGACATTTTTCTTGCGCATAGGATCTTTCCAAAAGTAATTTCAAGTCGTGGCTTGGCTCTGTGGTAGAATATTTGATATCCGCTGAGAGTACCTGGTTTCGACTCCTGCTGGGATCCGGATTTCTATTCTTTGCATACGTCGGGTTCACGTGGCTGATGCCGGATTTTTTGGACATGCATCCGCTTAAATTATCAATGTCTGTTCTCGCCGTTCCTGGGTCGATCCACTGTGAATCACCTGTGCCTCATACCAGCATCCCGCGGCCCGTGATATACGCCCGGTATGTGCCGCACGTGACTGGAAAGATTTTCGCGCTACTCATACCACCATATCACAACCAGACAGCCATGTTCGTCTTATTTTCGTACCCACCTATGCCAATTTTGGTTAATGTCAACTTAAGGAGGCGACCACGAGAGCGCCCAGACGTAGGCGGCTAGATAGAGAGAAATAGAGGCATTTATAGATAGAGATAAGAAATGCTTTGCGTTTAAAATATAAATACGAATGGGGATACCTAGATCTAGCTCCACATCGTAGCTTATCGCATTGAACTTCGTCTGCGGGGTGCACTTGCAAAGCAGTTTGCAGTCGTTGTCGCTTTTATATTCCTTGATGTCAAGCACGTGGCCAGCTTCGTGCAAGCGGTGACCCTTCTCTAGAGCAAACGCATGAAAACGCGTACGCCGGCTGGTCAAGCCTTGAAAGCCGCAACGCAAGGTAACTGGCATCGCCATTAATGCACGTGCGCTGTCAGTACTCGCCTTCCCGCCAGGAGCCCAACAGTGAGGAGCAGCGAGTTTGGCAGTTAAAATACAAAGATGTTTATTTTACAACACTTTCGCCAATCGGGCCGGTCTCATTTGCAGTCCCTAAAGGGAGGAGGCATCGTGCCTCTGGTCCGCCTGCA
The DNA here is from genome assembly GCA_030522465.1 of Rhipicephalus appendiculatus. Classification (NCBI taxonomy): domain Eukaryota; kingdom Metazoa; phylum Arthropoda; class Arachnida; order Ixodida; family Ixodidae; genus Rhipicephalus; species Rhipicephalus appendiculatus. The sequence goes on along the minus strand of JALIZH010013263.1, from coordinate 58,564 downwards.
AACGAAAGCAAACGCATAAAAGCACAGCACCACGCAAAGAAGCCTAGTCGATTGACGTTCCGACGGTGCTCCTGGGTGTGAAGACATGAAAAGAACATGTGTCATCCTTTCTTGATGACTTGGCGACCATTGAATGCTGCCACGACCGCAAACGACTGCGCGGGAGTCTCCCTGGAGCCCGACGAGTGGCCCCGTTATCTGAACACATGTCCGACAGTCGAACGCTTCGTGCTTTGTTCAAGAAACACTGTTGCTGCCGCTTCTCTTTGCCTTGGGCGACAAACGAAACAGCTTACAGCTTGCGATTGTCTAAAAAGAAACGCCGCCGCTACTACTTGAATACGTTGCCGAAAGTAGCAGAGCCTTCTCCGCGTCGTCTGCTTCACATGCCAGTGCTTTCGCTGCCACCGCTAGGGGCGCTTTTTCGGGAGGGGCGCCGCTGGCGCCGTACGACGGCCGCCCGGTGCCTGTACGCGCAACAAACTATCAGCTAAGTGAACCGGGTGAGAATGAGTGAGCGTAAGGCCCATTAGTGAACTAAAGGTGACGGAGTTAATTGAACGTGAATTAGGTGATCGTTAAATTGATTCAAAGGTGCCCTATGTGAACAGAATGTAGGAAGCTGTATATGGCTAGGTTCTGACAAAAAGTGCGTCGGAGGTGCGTGCACAGCGAATACTACAGCGGAGGCCGATCCCACCACCACAGTTTTCTCATGCATGCTACGATCGAACAGCTCAAAAGTTCGCTTCCTACCGCGTGGTACCTTGCAACGAAAATGGTGCGATTATTTTCAGCATGCTCACGACGTTTGCTAGCCTCGCCGGAAGGCCCGAACTATTTGCTTTTAAGGACGTTTTAAAGAAACTTCGCGCACGTATGGTCGACAATCAGGTGGGTGTATTTTGGCCGCCTAAGCAAGCTGCTCGGTGACCGTCGCCAAAACACCATTGCGCGAACGGTTACGCTAGTGACCACTGACAAAGTAACATTCGTCATTAACCACCATTCACGGCTGCTTCTCTGTTCGAAAAAACAATGACGATGAAACTGACGAAAACAAGTCGGTGTGGGAGACGCGCCGTCGTGTCCGTAAAGTTGGCTTCGCCGCGGCGAAATTGAACATTTGACGTCATCTTCCACCACGTGACGGCGCTCGCCGAATAGCGGCGCGAGCGGCGCAAGGAAAAGTTATGCGCAACTCTGCTACCTGCGGTAGCATATACAGGGACACTAGTAGACGCTAGAGTTCCTGTATATACTACCTTTAGTATATGCTACCTAAAGGTAGTATATACAGTAACTCTAGTAGACGCTGCCAAAAAAAAAAAAAAAAAGAGGCGTTGCTTGTCAGTAGGAAAGAAATCGTTTCAAAAACCACGCTTTTAGGGCTTTCGTTGACGGCGCCCTTTGTGCAGACTACAATGTCCCATGCTACCGACAAAGCCAATGACATCTGCCGATAACGACAATTGACAATTCAACAAGGCGGCGTGAGCAGCGCCATGTTGGAGTACAAAACGCGACGTCGCTATTTCGGCAATGTATTTCGGGGCGGGGGGGGTCGCGCATACCTACATCGCAAAGGGTGGCACCCGTGGTGCCTTCGAAGACCATTGTTGAGTTGTGCACGCTGCGTGCGTGAACACCATTTACGTTGCAAGTAGACGCAGGATCTTTTTTTTCCGAAAGGGAGAATTTCCTGAAGGGAGATGCGCTTTTATACGGCTAAAAATCGAAACTTGGAGGGACTGTCAGGCGACAGTTTTAAATTCCAACCATAAACAAATGGAACAGAAGCATGACTGGAATTATGACCAGAGCATGGAGCACGAGGAGGGAGCCGCGTCCAAGGAGGTTGGCTTGTGGACCGTCTAGGCACGCACACTCGTCAAATCTTGTTCTATGAGTCCAGCAAAAATGAAAATGGATCAGGAGCTTCATGGCAATTGTGCGATGAACACGAACAGGTAGTGGTTTCAAGGAGGTTCGCTTGTGGACCCTAGGCCGCCTCCCTCATCCTTCGTACTGCTTTGTCGTGTGTCACTGCGCGGGAACGCCTTTCCGGAAGATCTTTCCTTAGCTATAAGACTTTAGTGTGTCCGTGTGTCACTTCTTTTTTTCGGTTTGGCGACGATGACACAGAGCTGCACAGATCTCGGCCACGCGACGTTGCCGCGTAATGGCGGCCGTGCTGTAGCAGTGGCTGTGGATGTCTTCACCGTAAAGCTGAGATTCCCCGCCCCCTACCCACATTTTTTTTCTTTGGAAAAAATTGTGTGCCGGAGGTTGTCTACAGCGCTCCGTCGGCAGTTTGTTTACATATCGTTCGTGTGTGTCATGTTTCGCTGCACGTGGCGCTCGCGTTTTTTTTTTTGCTTTGCAGCGCGCGTGCTGCCTCTGTTTATTATTATTATTATTATTATTATTATTATTATTATTATTATTATTATTATTATTATTATTATTATTATTATTATTATTATTATTATTCTCCGCACTGTGCCTGTGCTTTCTCCAGCCTGTACCGGCGCGGTTGTCGAGTGGTTAGAGACGTAGTAGGTTCGGTGCACCTCTCGGTTTTTTCCAATGGGGGAAAAGGTACCACGGCCTGGCGCTCGTTGTTGTGACTACTCACTTCTCCAGAAGATGGCCTCACCTTTCATTCATCTTTTCTCTCTCCCCTTTCCCCCTCCCACCAACGGCGCTGATCCACGCTGACCCACCGCGACGTTCTTGTGGTCAACGTTGCTTGTGGTTTCGGTGGTCGACTCCTCCCCCGAAGGGTCCGGGTTCGCGTTCCCGACCGCGGATGTCTCATTTCGAAGAAGGCAGAAGCTAGAGGCCCGTGTGCTTAGATTCAGGTGTACGTTAAAGAAACCCAGGAGGTTGAAATTTCCGGAGCCCTCCACTACGGCGTCTCTCATAACGATATCGCGGTTTTGGGACGCAATTCCTCTACAATTATTCCGAGCCGAGCAGAAATTATTATGAATCGTGAATGGATTGCAGAAATATGTGCATTTGTTATCGTCAAACCACTACTACATTGACATTTTGCAATGTGATAAGCAGTCGCACTCACAACAGAAATATGTAACATGTGGGGGGCCGGGGGACGCTGGCGAAAGGTTAGTAGGCCGCGTTTTTGAGACCCCTAGAGTAGGGGGCACTTCACAGCTGCAGTTGCAGTATGCATTCTAGAAGACTTTACAATGGCCGATGTTACGCTCATGTACATTCCTTTCCTCGTGGCATGGTTGAGGTACCCACCGAGAAGCGAAGCATGGCCAGCCAGCGAGAAGGCGGTGCGAACAGAGCCCGATCACGCTATCTCGTTTCAGTTTTGAATTAAGGATAAGCATTAGCGTCCTCAAGTGTGTTTTTCAACTTGTTGGGTGAAACACAGCAGCAGGAAACAAGAAATAAAAAAAACGACGCATTAAAATGCGAAACAAGTATTCCAGCGTATAAAGCGAGAACAAACAGGTTTTGGTTGCTCGAGCAACATGCTCGTTTCCCTAATGAGCAAAGGAACGTCAAATAATTCAGAGGTCTCATTCGGCAGCACGGCCGCAGGCGAACGCTAGGACTATTGTTTCAGTGACAACCAAATACCCTGGTACTTAGAACTATCTGCCTTGCCATTTCTTCAGTGTATATATGGTACGTGCCAAGGAAGAATCACGTGTACCAGAGAAAATGAACATGGCGCAAGTCAACCAGCAACTTGAGTGCCAACGCAGATAGCACGTGAGAATTATAGCCGCTAGGAGGCTGCAGGTGATGCTGCGATCGACAACTCTGCTGATAGGCTGGTTGAGCTCATTGAATGGGAGGGAAAATGGTAGTCACCAACGCTTCATTTCAACTTGTATAAGGTGGGGCAAAATGCGACAAAAATTTGAAAATAGTGAATACGTTTTTTATGTCACTCGTTACCAGTAAACGTCAATGCAGAAACTTTCCTTTAGGTACAAGGTATGTGCTGCATAAATATGACTATGTTGAAACACTTCAATGGTTTATTAAAAAAAATAAAAATAATGCACCAGATGTCAAATTTTGCCCCAACCTGCGGGGCAAAACGAGACAGTGTGAAAAAACTTTCATCCATTCCGTTTTTGCAGTACAAGCACCTGAAATTCACTTCGTGGGACTCTCACACAGTCTTCAAGAGCACAGTCCTTGCACTCCACGCATTTAATCCAGGCAGAACCCGGCGCTGTGTTGCTCCAAAACTCCTTGCAAGATCAAACACCGCCAGTCTTTCTTTGTGCTAATGTTGTCTTTTGTTGAACGCTTGCTCTTCATTGAATTATTCAGCGATTGGAGGCTAGATATGTTCGGACGTATTTTCTTCACCTCTTTTTTGCCTTTTTGATGCAGAACTGCAGAAGCTTTTAATGGCTTTCAAGCATCGTCAGCAGGGCTTTGTGAGGTGATGAATTTAAAACTGCTAGATTCGGATTTTCAAGCGCTTTTTTTTTTTAAATTTCGGAACTGGAGAAATGTCATTAAAACTCGATCCCATGACGTGTTTGTGAACGGCTTAACTTACAGATTCTTTCAAAATTTTCATGCGCCTCTTGAGAGCGTCCTTGGGAACGCGGAACAACCTTGATGCAGCGCGAACTGGAGTGAGTCCTTTCCTGAACAGCAATCAGAGCTTTTTCAAATCGTTTTCCTCCCCGGAAGCTCTATATGATATTCTCTTGTACTACATCCCAACCCTCCTAAACAAAGAAATATAATACATAATGAGTGTAAGTAAGTGGTGCATTTAATAAGACACTCTCTAATGCAATTCGATGCGTCTTTGTAGCGTTTTGTCCCTCCCTCTCACATGCCCGAAATAAACAAAACATTCCACTTTGTCCCCAGGGCACCAAATGAACTAAACTTTTGCTGGTACGTAGCTAGTAGTATAAAGTAACAAAATAAATACTTACGTTCTTGTACTGACGCCGGAGTAGCTTCATGCACGGATCCGAAAATTTGGTCGAGCAGAATTTCGCTCCTTTTTGATGAGCCACTAACAAGCTCACACCAAACGCGTAATTTATCCCGCGCGAACGCTGTGAGCAATCATCAACTTTTACACATAAAAAGGTGCACAGCTACCAGCACCTATCGCTGAAATAGAGAAACAAAGAAAAGCACTTTTTGTATTAGCTATGGAGGTCGGCAAAGTCAAAATGTCGCGTTTTGCCCCGCGTCTCATTTTGCCACGCCTTACCATACATTTTGTTCTCTTGCAAGCAGTACGCGGAAATTTGTATATTTCTCTGATCATAAAGCGTCCTTAAACCGCCCTGCATCTAAGTATACTGTATTCGCTGGAATCCTGGAAACCTATGGCATTGGAGATTATGCTTGCCTTGCCTATACACCATTAGATGCAGCAATCCACCCAAGAATTTGGATCAAGTCATGCGCTTATATTTATATAGTTAACAATTTTGTTAGGGGGGGGGGAAGTAACGTGGCGTAGGACTTTTAATCAAGCATATTAACACAAACAATATGCTATGTCTATTTTGCATAATATTGCTTCAACATGGCCTAATATACAAGACCCAAGACGGGATACTAAGCTTACTAATATATCCCCAATGAACTTGAATGGATCCCCGTGCTAGTAAATAGGTTGTAAAAAAGCTCGTAATAACAACTTCTAAGATTCGTTTAAAAAGTTAATTCAACAGGTGCACGGCAAAGAGTTAGTAACAGTATACTGTTACTAACTTTTTGCCGTGCACCTGTTGAATCAACGAAAGAGGTAGTAACCGTTGAAACTTTCAAGTGTCGGCTAACGTATACGTAGCAAAAGGCAGCAAGAAGTTAGTACTGCTCGTAACAGCTGCTCTTACTATACTATTTGCTCATGGTTACAAGCTTTTTCCTAACTTTTTAAAAGAGTATGCAGGCAAAGCACTGGCAGCACAGCAACACACGTGCACATGAAACGATAACTACCCCGTAGCCATCTCTTGCTAAAACTGTTTGGGCTGATAAAACAAGACAAGGTACGCTGAAGACAGACTTTGTTCGTCAAAGAGGGAAAGGCGCTTGACCGGGATGGCTGCAGCATTACTTGGGACTCGAGAACACATTGACACGAAGCAGCTGGCTCTAACTCGCCCGCCACGCACTCGCCGCAGCATCACAATCGCCGCTCTTGCTTTGCATTCTAGCACAATTTCAGGGTTTTCGCGTCAATCTTGCCACTGAGCGTAAGTCGATTAATCGAAAAGGTTTGATCTATTAAGTCCATTAGATTAAAGGCTACCGTCGATGAAGACTGATCGTTCCGCGGGACGCTATTTATCGATTAATCGTTCATCGATATTATCGTTCCTACTTGAGACTCTCTGCTAGCAACCAAGTGGCGTTCTCACCGGGTGTGTACTGTGCATGCACGCGCCTTACTGAAAGCACCTGCGCTATCATTAAAAACATCCTAAAAACATGGCCGTACCGCCAAAAGCGGTGCAGTCCACCTCGAGGCTATCAAGTGGCATTCGCGCGCTCTGTAGCTCGTTAGCTCTTAACTGATACTTGCATTTGCTTTAGACTCATGTCCTTAAGCTTCCACAGCAAAGTGTTGGTGTCAGTTCGGTGCCGTTTCCGAGAGCCACACTGGAATTAATCGACGCTGCCGGCTTAGCGAGTGGCGATGGACGCTTCTGCAATCTCGGAGCGCATAGATTACGTTTTTGGCACTTTTTTTTTTATTCCCCATAGCTGGCGGTACCCAAATGACACCGGTGGTTTGTTTATCACTGATCTGTAAAGACGACGCAAGGTAAATAAATCAAGTGAAAATCTTGCTTTGTTTGAAACAAACATGCCTCCGCACTATCCGCAATGTTCCAGTTCGCGGCAGTGATGACGAGCTTATTATGTTCTACATTGTATGTACGCGGATGTGGCGACTAGCAGCTTCGCGGGCGCTGCTGGCGTATTTTCGGCCTACGTGAGCTTGAGCTAGCTTGCGAGCGTTGCTACGCCATCTGGAACCCGTTATCCGGTATTGCGCTACACCTTTGAGTATAGAGTAATACCGAAGAGACTAAAAGGTTGAGATAATATAGCCCTTCTTGAGTGTCCCGTGTTCAGGTTTCCTACTTGCACTATCGCGAATGCTGTGGCATAGCTAGAGACCGGACTTTAGGCAAATGCTTATTTTGTTCTTTGCGCTCCTATCGCGCCACTTTGCTATATGAGCATGAATCCGAGCTTAAAGGGACCGACAACTGATATTTCTCGACCCATTTTTTTACGGCGCGACAGAAAGCTCACCCTTCGTAGTGTTTGTAGCTGCAGCAGTTAGTCCCAAAAGCACGTAGTTATTTTACAAGCAGTATTTTTCGATCTGAAAGGCTCTAAACACACATGTACCTTGCCTCCAGCAACGCTGAGCATTGATAGCGATGCCGCCAGCCCTTCTCGCAATGTGTGAAAGCTGTCGTCGTTCTGCTTTCGCAGGAGTTCCTGTAACCGTGCTTAACCACATTTATTTTGAGATTTTCAACTATTTTTGAAAATAACAACCTGCTACAATGAGATGATGTTGCATTATACACCTTCCCCATATTTATACCGCGTTGTGTGCGCCTGCGCCCAAGGTTGCCTGTGCCTGTGTCATGGGTGGCTTGTACTATAGTGTTCTAGAAGGGGGTAGTGGGATCAGCAGCCGGAGCGCCCTATGCATTGTAGCGAGGCGGCGAGTGCGGACGGGACCCGGATGTTGGCGGCGGCGCTGTAGTCGCATGGGCTGGCTGCCTCTGGTGCTTCGCGCGCTTGTTTTGAAGGGCTTGAGTCACGACGTTGACTGCTTTTTAGTGTTTCAACCTGCCGTTTGAGTCTTTCGCGCGTAGTCGGCTGAACTCATGTGAAGTAGGAATGTCGAAACGTCAACGGCAACGACACTGCTTCGCTCCGGGTTGTGAAACAGGCTACAAGTGGACAAAAGGAAAGCAGCCGTCGTCGTTCCCTGCGCCGAAAGACGGCGGCTTTGGGAACGCAACCTGCACCGCCAAGATAAGAAACGAAACTCGACGAGACTTGTGCGGTTTGTGAACTGCATTTCGAACCATCATGCATTGTACGAGATTATGTACATATTATAAACGGTGAAGAAGTGCGTACTCCACGTGGTAAGCCGGAGCTCCTGCCCGATGCCATTCCGACGTTGCTGCCCAATGCGCCTAGCTACTTGTGCAAAAAGCCGGCGCAGTCAAGACCATCTTCGGAAGCGAAGCAGTGCGGTCGTCACCCGTCGTGAGGCTGAAAAATCGAAAGTCTGCGGTGATGAGCAGTCCGAGTGTTGTGAAACAGATGCGGATGAAGCTGCCGCGGCGACGTTGCAACGTGCTCCCGGTTTGCCCGAATATTTATTTACTCTCAGTGTTCCCTCGGTCTACTGAAGTTGTCACCGTGTTCCCGACTACACGGGCGTTCTGTATTGCAAATTAAGGATGCAAGCAAATCAAGAAGTAACGTCAAAAATGGTGGTGATCTTCTCGCCGGATGTGTATACAGGCACGCTCGGCGTCCCATATACAGCATACCGTTGTGGCCGAGTGGTCGACCAAGGACACGTCACTTGCCGTGCGGAAGCTGAGAACATTCTACAATGTGTTGACGCTTATAGTATCTGCAAAGGTACATTGCCAACCAGCAGCATATCAAGGGCGGTCTTATCTAAGGGCCTTGAGCTGCTAGTGACCACTCGTGAAGGCATGTACAGCTTAACCTGAACGCGCGAGCGTCGACCACCCAGTCTATAAGAGCCGTAAACTGAGCACGCACAGCGGCGAAATGAACGACCATACGTGTATGCACGCGATTAACAGTCTTGTGCAGCTGTCTTCTGCTGGGCTGTTCCGGGAACAGGACAACGGGACGCCGGGAAATGGGGCTTATTGGCTCGGCGGTCGGCGCTCGCGCGTTCGATCAGGTTTAAAAAATGGGCGGCTGTACATCAGCAAGCGTTGTGCTGGAAAACAACCATCAGATGGCATGTTTAACTGCTGCATTATAGTAATAACTGTCATGCAAATAATTTTTCATCATAGCTTTTCAACTCCTGCGCTATTTGTATCAAAACGGATCTGGTAAGTCTCCCATTTGCTGTTTTTGGTTTTTCAGGGCAAGCATGAATCTCCTGTCGGTACCTGAAAAGGGCCCTTCTTACGCGACAGTCAAGGCTGATGCGACAGCTTAAGAAGAAAGTCTCAAGTACGGCACAAAAGCTTCGCGCAGCAAGGAATAGTATCAAACGAAACAAAACCGCTCGTGTGCCGAATGTGTTAGTACATGCGCCGCAATTGCTTGGCTCACTCGAACTTGTCAATTCGATTGCGTCCTAACGTGCACGAAAGTTGTTAAAGGCAAATGAATTAAGCAGTTTACCCATTCTATGGTGCTCGCGAGCATTTATTTTACAAATCGGCCGCATTGTCGTGCGGCCGTTTGTCAGTACTCGTTGGGTCGGCTTTATTTTCACGCGAGCTTGAAACGTCCGCCGTACCACTTTTCTCTGCGCTTGTCTCAATTCAGAGGAAGATTTCAGAAAACATGCCAAGGAGCTGCGCGCTTCCCCTTTTCGGCGAAGCACCAGCGCACACTGCTTTCTCCACGTTGCTAAGGCTGTGCGTCTCGCGTTCCGTACAGCCCACGCGCTAGTGGCGCCATCTCGCGGCGTCGACGTAAGATGCCTCACCCGCGGGCTCTCCCTGATCCCACTACCCCCTTCTAGAACACTGTACTTGTACCGGCGGTGTTACTCTCTCGATACACGAGCCAAGCCAAGTCACCGAAAACGTCACTACGCATATGCACGGCCGTGCCGAGTAGCAGTGCGCGTCATTTCTGAGATGAAGTGTAGGTAGCAAAATTATGTCGCTCAAAAATCTTAGCGACCTGCAAACTGCGTGCACGGTTGCATGAGCACGCTGAAAAGTTGCTCAAGACACACGGATGAGCATGGTATCATTACGTCACGCGAAGGCAGCGCCGCTTTAATGCATACTACTAACGCAGGCCTATGTATACATTTTCATGGAGTAATATTTTTTACTATAAAGAAACCAACAATATGTCAGTACCAACAAAATGATCCTCAACTGTCTACAGCAACCAACGGTCACGTGGCCAGGTACATCGATTCGTTCATGTATTTGCCACCAGAGGCACCAAAGGTCATTTTTCGCGTCTTTCGATGAAGAAATAAAACTATAAATCCACCTCCCACGAGAAAAACAGGGTTGGTTTGAGTCAGTGCGACACACAATCTTTCCATCAGTGGAGTAATGCCAGTTCATGTTCTGGGCAGTTGTCGGTCCCTTTAAGAAGGAATTTTAGAGTGTTTTTATAGTGCCCATAACTGCCTATTTTGGACGTTCGTGCCTCAATGCATGTAAATGCCTAGAAATGCCTGTATCAAAATTGGCGCCTATATGAATACCTCGAGTTTCAGTTTGAAGCGCTGTTTGAGATCGTTATTCCTGTAACCGGGCGACACTGAGTATTCGGGAATGTATGGGGCTCAACCTATACTCCAGGAAAACAAAAGCCAGGGCCGCGTTTCTGAAGGCACTCTCTCGCGTGTGCTCGTCTGAGCAGAAGTTTTCGTACATAGCCATTCAGTCATCGTCACACGTTGGCGAACGTAGCTAGAAGCTGTTCAGTAGCCAGGAGGGGGGGGGGGGGCAGGGGCCTGCCCCCTTACCCCTGAAACTCGGATGAAGGCGGGTGTTTTACCGAAAATAAATAATGAAAATAGGGTGTTTTTCAAGGCCTTCAATAAGTGCCCCCCCCCCCCCCCCCCCCGAGAAAAGTTTCTGGCTACGGGCCTGATTACAACTGCTAATTTTCGGACATCAAGCTCCGGAATAACGGCTTTTCAGGAGACGAGGAGTACTACAGTCAGGAAGACTCCAGGTATTCTAGCTCTAGGATACCTGGAGTCTTCCTGACTGTAGTACCACGGCTACTTGAACGTCTACAACATATTCCTCGCACACACTACCAGGAAACATGAACGTTCGGGAGAAGCTCTAATTGCGAATATTGAGCTAATTCTCCATGTACAGCAAATAATCGCCGCCGTTCCTGAATGACCAGTAGTCAAAGCGGCATGTGCAAAGTTACAGTCGGTCTAGGTCAAGAACGAGGGATTTTCTGTACTTAAAGAAGTTTCAGGAGTCATTGCTCGTGAGCACTCTAAGACCACAGTGTCGGTTAAGCTATCGAATATTCCCGTGGACAACGACGCTGCAAAAACACCTGTCGACGTCGAGCGTTCCTTCTCAGCGCATCGTTTCATTCTCAGCGACAGGAGGTACAATTTTGAACTTCAAAACGGTAGCTAAGCGGGATTGTTGGTATACGTACACATAGTTATTCTAAAACAGTGCACAAACGGGACAAGAAAGAACCACAAGAAAGACCAGCGCTTGTGTCGTGTGGTTCTTTCTTGTCCCGTTTGTGCGCTGTTTTAGAATAACTACGTGTACAATTTTGAATCTGGAGATGGTGGTATAGTTTGCTATTGTTTCCACAATTTTCACAGTGATTGTTAGACTACGTTCTGCGTGCTGTTCAAATAGATTCCTTCAAACATGTGCATTTCAAATGGACTGAAGTGTATTTGGCAGGGTTGGGACTATAGTGATGCAGAACTATCGGTAAATGGACTATCGATATTATCGATAGTTTCTTTCAAACTATCGATAGTGTAAAACAAGTATTGATAGTACTACTATCGATAAACAATCAATATTATCAACAGTGCAATCAATAATTGCTGCCGATAGTGCTGTGAATAATTAGTGCTGTGATCAATAGTGCTGTGAATAATTATGCTGTTCTTTGGCGGCGATATTGCGAAATCATTTGTGATAGCCTAATATCAGCAGTACACAGTTTGCTTAATTTATGAGCAATCATCCGGTTAAAGAAATAAAGTAGTGCCGCAAACAAAATGTCGGAATACATCCATAAATAATTTCATATTCGAAAGTGATGATGATTAGTAGGGTTTTGTGGCGCAAGGGCCATGGATGGCCAAGGAGCGCCATGGCTTCAAAAAATAACCAGTTACACCCTCATATTCGCATATTCAAAAGTAACCAGTTACACCTTACAATTAAAAACTTAGAGTTTGATATTTTTATTTTGAAATCACAAAATGCAATATAAGTTTGAAGCCCCGGTCAATCGCCTGTGGCGCATACCCGCATACCGCGGCTATGTGAATGTGCCACACGTGTCTGGAGGAGAGGGTTTGACGGCGTACGCGACAGGCGAACGGACGGACAGACGGACTAGCGAGCGAGCTCACGCGAGTCAAACGCCAGCCCGCTAGTGGCACGTCACTCCAGGAGCTTCCAGCCCTTCTCCGGCGCGCCTAGCTGTGCGCCGTGTGACGTCACTGCTCCTCGCGCATGCGCAGCACGGCTCTCGATAAGCCAAGCGAAACTGCTCAACCTCGGCCTGTGCAGCTCACGCTACCAAACAACTTATTTACGGCCTAATTAAAGCCATTGTCGCACGTACCAATGCGTCTGTGGAAGCACTTCGTGAACGGTTACCGGAGCAGCGGCACCAGAGCGGCGCGAGGAGAACTAGGCCCGAGACGCCGTTTCGGCGCCGCGCAACAGGCCGCACTTTTCTTTTTTTTTCTTTTTTTTTTTAATGTGGCGACCGTGGGGCCGTGGTAGCACCCACTCTGCGTAAGGCTGGCAGGTCTGTGGCTGTCCAAGTCTTCCGTCAAGTTTAATAACAAAATATTGGCGTACTTCCAGCTCCCTGGAACATTTAAGACGTTCTGTAACCCTTCCTGAACATTTAATATTCCCACAATGGTTTCATGGTGGCGCACTTGAAGACGTCTAAGGCTAGTTCGATCCTTGGCTGAATTTGTCAATGAAAACAACAATAGGGTGTACTAGAACAAGGGGAGTGCTCGGAATGGCCGGAGCACGAATGCACAAAAAGTGAAGCCAAAAAGAGGGTAAAGCCGCTCCTGGCGCTGCGATCGGTAGCCTCCAATGTGTCGTCGTTTAAGAGTTGCCCGCTAGTTAATGTTGCGCAGAGATAGAATACCCGCTTTCCATTCAGCAGACCCGGTTTCGAGTTGCAGCTGTAGATGGTGGGTTTTTAATTTCGTTGTCGCTTGTTACAGCTCTATTGTTGTTTTTTTTTTTGGTTTCTTGAAACTAGCTTTAATTGCTACGCATTATCGAAATAGGTAACGCTAAACATTAAGCAAAATACAAAACATTTCATAGGGAGATGGATGGATGCAATGCACATCCCTTTTATTACAGGCATTGGCATGTGTGCCACCAGGCTCGACAAAAAAAAATTTTTTATTTATGTTGGTCTAATGGCTTGTGCACTTCGATTAAATCAAACTTAATATAGAAAAAAAAATTCACAGCCCAGTTCTCTGCCCCTTACGGCGGCAGATGGTCCTTATTTCCCCGCTATTTATTTTTGTCCTTTCTTTCTAGTTTTATGGCACCAATCCTCTAGCCGCCTCTAAGTTATTTCTATCGCGGCATGTTCAGCTTTCCTTTGTTGTTCCCAAAGCCTAAGGCTTCATGTAGGCTCGTGTCCTAACGTACACCTGGGTGGATAATAAAGCACGCTCCGTCGTTTCCTTAGCTTCTCCACAGCATGTACATTGGTCTTCTTCATTAATGAATCTCGCTTTATAACTAGGCGTTCTAAGGCAACCTGACCTTGCTTCAAACAGTAAAGCACTTCCCCTTCATGTATCATAAAATTCCCCCCCTCATCTCGTTTACTCAGGGCCGTTTTTTTTTTTCATCGCTTCCATGCAGAAAATCCTCTCCGCCTCTCCGACTTTTCGCTTAACACTCTTTGTTGCCATATCGCTTACAGACGTATATTCTTTTTCTCCACCGAGTGTCAACGCTCGTCCTATACAAATACCGGGACACTTCATCTGCCCATCTACTCTCTTTCATATTCCTTAGCTTCTCTTCGAACCTTACTTTGCTCTGAGCTTCCCTCACGTCAAAACTTGCCCACCCCACATCGCCCTTTACAGCCTCATTTGCAGTCTTCCCGTGAGCGCTCAACGTGAGGCGTCCCACAGTCCTTTGATTGCCATCCATTACTGATAGCACCTCTGACCTCGTACACACCACTGAGTTCCCAAATATAGGTCCCGGAAACATTACACCTTTCCGCAGACCTCGAAGCACCTCGTACCTATTGTATCCCCATAATGCTCAGCGCCTCATTATTGCAGCATTCCTCTTTCCCTTTGCTGCTGAGGCTTTTTCCTGTACCCCTATATATCTATCACCCTCATTTACCCATACTCCGAGGTACTTCTATTCGCTTAACCTCGGTATTACTTGGCCCTGTATTGACACCACCTAATCATTGGGATCATTGAAGACCACCAATCCACATTTTGTTACACGAAATCTATAGTGCTAAAGCTTTACCTTCCCTTCCGCATATATCCGCCAACCGCTATCATCTCGACTGTCCGCAAATCAGACAATATCGTCAGCATAAAGCAGACCTGGAAGCTTCTGCTCAACCACCACGCCGGCCTGTTTGTGGGACGTATTAAAACCAATGTTGCTAGCTTCTAGCGCTTTTTTCCATCCTCACCATGTACAGCATGAATAAAAGCGGGAACAAACGACATCCCCGTCTCTGCCCCTTGCTAATATCGACGTTCTCTTTGCTACCTATTCCTTCCAATTCTACGCAAACTGTATTTTCTCCCTATATCACCCTGAAAAGCTGTATACAGTCATCACTTATGCGCATTTCTTTCAAAGTAACCCACAAAATTTCCTGAACTTGGATGCAGCCAGCCCCTTTGGCGGTGGCGGCACGAATGACTCGCCTTGAAGCGCTGTTCGCTTTTGCGAACGGGCTGCACTAGTTTTCCGCTGTGCTTTTCACCGGTGTTGGCCTTGGTTGAGCTGGAAGTTTAGATTCTTGCAAGGAGGCATTTCCTAAGTTTGTACAAGCAGGAGCATAGCTATCGCTCTCAAGAAAGCGCGCTCACAATGACACCACCATTTAACATGTTATACACGTTGCATTTATTTGTCATAACCAGAGGAAGTGTAACTGATGGAAGCACTTACCAAGATAATAGAGACAAAGCATACAGCCTAATACAAAAGATAACCGAACAGTGAAGTATCAATGTCACACAGCACTGTACATCGGACCAAGATCCATCCATTGCACGACTTGCAATGTCTCTCATTGACTCACCGGAAGCGGAACAAGCTCCCAAGTGATCACAAGCTTGTCATTGTCCACATATCCCTCACGCTCAAGATCTTCCAAGCGTAACGATCGCTCCGGGAAATACAAGGCCTTGTTGCCGACCAGTCCTGGCTTTCCAAAGTGCGTGAGGCTGCGGAATGCGTGACTAACGCAATGGCGCTCCTGGCTGCTCGACGGGTGCACAGCAGTCAGCTTGATGTTGCGATAGAATGGCCACTCCAGGAAGTCGTCATTGACGCCTTTTAG
Source organism: Rhipicephalus appendiculatus (assembly GCA_030522465.1). Lineage (NCBI taxonomy): Eukaryota > Metazoa > Arthropoda > Arachnida > Ixodida > Ixodidae > Rhipicephalus > Rhipicephalus appendiculatus. The sequence goes on along the minus strand of JALIZH010013263.1, from coordinate 43,015 downwards.
AATTTTAATGCGGGCATGCAAGCCCACACCCTCGTCATCTTTAACGAGCTTCAAGCCTGCCAATATGTGGTAGCCGGAGAGGTATATTTTTTCACCGATATAATCATACAAACCGTCTAAATTTACGTATTCCTTGATTGGTGTGATCCCCTTCAAAACGATCCTGCAGCTCTCAGCGTCGTTCGTGTTTTGCGAGACCTCGCCTCTGCGTTCGATTTGTTCTACACTCGCTCTGGGAGAAGTGGCAGTTGTTTCTGGGCTCAAGATTGCCGCAGGCTTCAGTTCCTTCTTGAGGATTCCCTTGAACTCACTCAGGCTTTGGGTAATTTCCTCTAAGACGTCCGTGCTTCCTGTCATGTGCTCGCTAACGTCCGCATGAAGCATTCTCAAATCACTCGCATTTTGTTCAAGCCTTTCGATGCTTGTCCTTTTCGCATCTTCCACAGCTTGGTTCAGAGTGGTGCCTAGGCTGCTTACACTACGTGAGAGTTCGGTGAGCCTGTCGCCGTGGGTGATCAAAATTCGTTCGACTGCTCCGACGGGGGCAACTCCGGAAGCTGCTTCCAGAACGCCACTCTGCTCTGCGCAAGCTCCACTTGCTCTTGGCTGCAACAGTGCCTCTTTGATCGTGTTCATGCAGTGCGAAAGCTCATTCAGTCTGTCGCTTTGAGCGCTACTCTCGCTCATGACTTGGTCTAGCCTCCCAGTCATTTCGCCGACTCGTGCGTCTAAACATGCGTTCAGAGCTTGCAGTATAGCCTCTGGTTCACTGGTCGAAGTTCGCGGGGCTCCACGCATGCGAGGCAGCGTACGAGCTGTACAATCGCTCCTGAGATGTGCGCACACATCTTTGCAGAGAATCGCAACCGAGCACTTAAGGCACGAAGTGGTGTGGTATTCACAATCTTGCAAGAAGTGCTCGTGGAGTTTGAAGGCGGACGTGACCACCTCGCAGCCATTGTCCTCGTTCCAGCATTTCACCTGCAAATAAATGTAATAAACGCGTCGTTTTTTTACATGTACATGAGTAGAATTCCTTCTGATCACATCACATTACTGCACAGTTTGTCCAATGTAGCAAGCAATGAAGGATCAAACCTAAATTGTAAAACATACTGAAAGGTATACGCCACTTGTGGTTTCAAAAAAAAAAAAAAAAAAAAAAAAAAAAAAAAAAAAAAAAAAAAAAAAGGTTGTGAACATAGTTGGTAGCCTTAGTGACACAAGAATTATGGGCATTTTGAGCCCTCTGCAACAATGACATTCCGAAAAGGTACTGTGGGTGCCAAACTGCAACCACACGTGCTATCACTATGACTATGCGCCAGATAACAAATTTCGGCACATATTTCACAATGAATGTTGACATGAATTCAGTTAGCGCTGAAATAATTGAAGTGCAGATTGTATTGTAATATTCCTTGCTTTCGTGGAGCTCAATGCTGCCCACTCAGGGTACGATCTGCTCCCACTCTGGAACCAACCTTTACTTCTTGCTCACACTAAAGTGATGTATGTGGCTGCGTACTAGTACACATATCCAAACACTACTAAATGAGCAAATAAAAATAAAATATTAGTCAATGGCCCGACTTATTAATTCCCAAATTGACCAAACATGGTGTCACATGCCTATTTGCACATAAACAACGACCCAAGTCATAGCTCTCTACCAAGCTATGGCAGAACAATCAAAAATAGATAGAATGTTTAAATTTATAACAGGATTTAGAATTTTAACACTGCTACATCTTAAGTGCGATTTAGAGGCGAAATTTAATGTCAAAATGTCAATAATAACGGGAAAGATCAACGGTATCTCTATTCCCTAAATTTGCTGTTCTGGTACATGACCAGGATGACCCGGGAGATGCCAGAAGCAGACATCATATGCGACAAAACCAAAAGGCAAGTGGTGTTCTGAAACAATGCCAACTGTATTCCTCACTCAGCTGTAATAGGCAATTTGTGCATAATATGTTCTTTCTTTTGACCTTATGAAGGTGAATTAATGGTGCATAGCACCGAAATACTCAAGCAGACAGTTTCACATGACATACCGTCCAAAACCTCACCATAATAAAGTGGCGAGCAACACATAGGTCTTTTCGATACAATTCGAAATCTTTTAATTATTTCATAATATTCAATAATGCATCATATCTCTGTCTGAGAACTGGAAAAAAGAAGGGAAATCTTAAGGGTCTCTTTTTCTTTGTTAAATGCAACATTAATTAGAACTAACAGACAAGAAAGCCAAGGAAAGTGTAGGGGATGTTATATGTATAGTAACTAAGATGTAAATGTGAAGAAAGTAAAGTGGACAAAAGATAACTTGCCACTGGCAGGGACCAAACCTGCGACCTTCGAATAACGCGATTGATGCTCTACCAACTGAGCTACAGCAACGGTCACCCCCCGGTCCACGTTATAGGTATATATGCGCATTTAAACCTGGGAGTGTTAGTCAACGCTGCTAGTAGCCATGACGGCGAGTGTGCAACTCTCTCTTTCTGCCTGCCGGCATCACAAAGCACGAGATCTTTCTACGAGCTGGCATATGAATACTAATACCTCGCATACCTGAAGGCATCGAGTCTGCCAGAACGAGACCTTTGCTATGAATAAACGAAAGGAGAATTTTAAGGGCTTGTTTTTTTTTTTTTTTGTTAACAACGTTAATTAGAACATACATTACTACAGATAACATCCCCTATACTTTTCTTAGCTTTCCTGTTTGTTGTAATTAATGTGGTGTTTAACAAAGAAAAACAAACACTTCAAATTTTTCCCCTTCATTGTTAGCGAGGGTCTCGTTCTGGAAGAATGGATGCCTTCAGGTAGTATACGGGGCATTATTGGTCAGCTGCCAGTTCGTAAAAAGATCACCTCCTTCATGATGCTAGCAGGCAGAAAAAGAGTGCTGCACACTCGCCGTCATGGCTACTAGCAGCGCTGGCTAACAGTACCAGGTTTAAATGCACATATGTACCTATAAAGTGGACGGGGGGGATGACCATCGCTGTAGCTCAGTTGGTAGAGCATCAATCGTGTAATTCGAAGATAGCAGGTTCGGTCCCCTGCCGGCGGCAAGTAATCTTTTTTTTCCACTTTACTTGGGTACTACATTTACATCATAGAACTACAAATAACATCTCCTTTACTTTTCCTGGCTTTGTCTGTTAGTTCTAATTAATGCTTGAGAACTGGGTAGCATATCTTGATATATAAGGCTTTTATAATATTTCTTTGATGAACGAATGACTTCTTTCTCTCTTTTTTCTGTTGAGACCCCAGACCAGCATCTATAAAAGTTGCACACGTGAAGACAAAAAAGGAAAGACACATCCATACGCGTGGGAGCACATTCACAACTATGACAGTTATTGAACTTGTATGAGAACATATCCGCGTTTCACAACAAAACACTAGTTGCAGGTCAGAACATGCGAGTGTCTTCTACCTAATTGTCGTGTGCTATGAACTGCAAGATTACACACGAATAAGAGTATCACGTACTACCATGCTGGGCGCTGCCAAAAATGTGTACTTGCAGAGCAGCTAGGGGTCTCAAACAAGAGGCCCGTGGCTTGACACAGAATGAAGTTTTGTGACTGATAAATAGTACTGCCATTGTTTTATCGAATATTGCAACGCTTTCTTTGTGTATGCTATAGAGACGGGACAGGTTGCAAGCATTCCTTTTTTCGCGAGGCACCCCATGCGGTCACTATGAGTTCAAACATCACTGAGGAACGAAAACTATATTTTAGAATCGGCGTGCAAATCTTAGTCATAGTGGAAATCAGTATCGATGTTTTTGAAAGCAGACGTGAAATCCCCTTCAGAAATGACCTGTAATGAGACATGAGAAAGGCGTTCTTGCAAGTGGCAACATTAAGTAACATTTCGTTCAAACTCTCTCCGCCCCCCCCTCTCGATCCCACCATCTTCACTGTCCCGGCCCTTGCGGGACTCAATTTCGTGGCTGCGGCACGCTAGCTGGGGCGAGTTTGAGACACCCCTGTTGCAGAGTGCGTTTTCGTACAAATACAAGTGACGCTTAGACGAGCTTTTCGAACGGAGAAAAGGCTCCTAGAAATTTCACCAAGACAGCAATTTTTGCCAGCCTACTCTTCTTCATTGGCTACACTATGTTGCCACAGCAACACCACCATTCTGCAATCCCTCTACTCATCCGCACACAACTAAAAAAAAAGCTAACGTTATTATACATTCATGTATGAACCAATACAACAAAATCCCATTTGTAGTGTAACTGCTACAGAGTGAAGCCTATTGTACGACAAGGGTGTGAATATGAAGAAAACTAAAAATATGACTAGCAAAAGAGGCAGAAAAGGGGTAGATTGTGGAAGTATGTTATACTACATAGGTTATTGAGAATGATGAAGGAAAGATGAGAACAGGACCTAGAACTGTATGGAAGAGTGGTCAGAAGAGTGCAGCCAAAGAATGGTACAGCAATGGACACGAGTTTCCAGCATAAAATTAGCCTGAAAAGAGGAAAGCAGAGTAAAGACAGAAAGTAGCAGCAGAACATCCACAGCACACAGAATAAAGCAGCATCTTATATAAAGATAATTGCAATAATTCGACCAAGGACCTACGCTTTTCTAGGGTGAATGCGCTAGCATGCAAGCCAACAAGCGGAACAGATTGCAGAAGAAAGGGTGAGCAGATCACCGTTCCAAAGCACTGAGGCATTGAATGTCGCCTAATTCAGTGTTCCTGAGGTTAGCACCATTTTGTCACACTCATAAAAAACAAAAAAAAATCTAGGGCACATCATAGCCACCCATTCAGGGTTCTCGGCTCTAGCATGTTAGCCCTCGTTCCCAAAAAGCAGAACAAATCCTTCAGCTGTCTATTGTTCAGTTTATACAATCACAAATGTCAATTTATCATGTCATTTGTCATTATACTCTCATGCAGTCTAATGTTAAATCATGTCAGTTTTTTCTCCTGCTGTGTCTTGCATTGCATTATCACATGCCAAACAACAATGGAAATCCAAATATTAGAAAGCAACATTCCACAAGTGCTGGTGGCTCATGAGGGATGCTTAATAGGAGTATTCTGGAATAATTTTAGCAAACCACATATCAATAGACAAGCATTTCTGAATTCCAGCCAAAGAAGATGAAGGACCACAGTGAAGTGATTAACAGCGGTTAAACGAGGAACGTGGCCTGGCTCTTCAGCCTACTAAAGCTTTAATGAGCATTGTCACATGATGCCATTGCATCAACAGAAGGCTGTTTTTTTTTGCACATGCCCAGGTGTGTGAGAAGCAATCCAAAACAGCAGCACAACAAGCTCAGGCATGAATGGGACAAAGACGAGCATTTTGGCATCTTAAAAAACAGTTTTATTTTGCCAGCGCGCTGGTGAGCTCTTGCAGATGCTGCATTGCACCTGCAAAGTATTAAGGTTCTGTCAGTGAATGGCAGAAAACAAAAATTAGACAACAGGTTTGATTAAGACACCAAACGACCTTTGGTAATTTCTCTGAATGACTCGACAGCCGAATAGATGACCAGTTTGAAATAAAAGCAAGCACAACCATCCTATACAATATGCACAACACTGCCAGCTATATACTATAAAAAATGTTATGGGTACTGTAGCCTTAGATAACAGTGCAGAAAAGACACAGGACACACAGAAAGGGAAAGCACACAGCGCTGACTCTCAACAATATTTTAATGTGAAAATAATGCACCGCCTATAAATACAGAAGATAATCACTCCCATAATACCACGTGACAGCATACAGCACAGATAGGCCACCTACAGCACAACTAAGAAAGATTACAAAACCTCTTACATAGATAATCCAGTTCCTTAGGCAATAGTGTGATAGACGGAGTGCTGACACAGTTGTCACCCAACTGCGCAATCTGATACGCTTCAACAATTTTGCATGTTAAGCGATCATGGTGTTTGCTCACAATGCTACATTTCTCGAAAAACCGGCGAACACGTGCATGACTAACAGGGGATGGCTAGCCAACCATCTTGTGCACATTTTACATTGTTGGCATGCTCTCTTACCCTATCGTTAACATAACGACCCGTGTGACCTACGTAAAATTTACCGCATGTGAGCGGAATCTGATAAACAACATTTTCAATGCAGTCAATATACCTGGTCCTATGCTTCTTTCGGCAACCTTCTTCACGGTTCACTGAACTGCATGGCCTCGTCAAGCGGCAAGTACTGTTTAATTTTGGAGGAGCAGAAAACACCATGTTAACGTTTGCCTTCTGCACAATTTTTTTCGAGTTATGAGATGCTTTGTGTATATATGGAATGACAGCCACTTTGTCTTTTTTGACCTTTTCAGCTTCAAGATTTTCCTTATCACATGCTCGAACATTTCTGTGCATGCTCACAACAAGTTGAAAACGAAGGACCAACCACCACTCCAGATTCAACCCTCACTTGGAAGCCACATACCCCGAAATCACGGCAATCATTGGCCGAGTGTGCGCACGTTCGCCACGCGCTATGCACCGCCTCCTTCAAAGAAGCTGAGGTGCCTATTCAAGCTGGAGTCGCTGTCATCAAAGACCTGCCGATGCAGGTAATGTCTCCAGTGAATGACACGGCATCCGACAAAGAAGGCTCTGCTGCATGCGAAACACTAAGAAGCGGCAGATCGAGCACTAGCCCTATAGCGGCAATGCTGAAAGAGCACGAGTTGCCTCACGAGCCACTACGTGAACTTGACTCTGCGTGCTCGCAGATGGCTAGTAGGACACCCCGACACCCCTCGATACACCTCAAGCAGCAAGACATCGCCGCTCTGTGCAGCAGGTCGCGGTGCAGCATTCACGTGCGCTGTCAACACAACTGCGACGGGATAAGCAATTCGATGACAGGCAACCCATGCGACCGCTTTGTATGAGCCAGCATCTCCCGCAGGCGCCATCTTTTCCAAGACACCACTTTAATACCCAGCGTGGATGAGGCCTGCATCAACCATCCCGACACAGCCAGTGTCGTCCTCCAGAATGTACGGCAGTTGAGCTAGACAAGTCGCGGCGTACACAACAGCGACAGCAGCGGCATAGCCAGTGCGGCCCGCCTCAGACAATTTCAGCAGTTCCCAATGCAAAGACGCAGCGTGGCCGAGTGCAGTGATGAATAGTGGCACAGAGGCTCGGGCGCGCAGGGAGCTAGCTGAAGACGAGAAAGACGTAGTCAGAGGATAGAACATTTCACAACATTAATCATCTGATGCGTGAAATTTTCCTTCTTTATGAAAACCAAATAATGCGTCAACATAGCGAAAAATCTTCACCACCATTCCATTCAGATCGTTAGCCAAGACATTGTCAATACAACTAAGAAAAATATCACATAAGACCGGGGCTCAGCCATCTTTCGCTGAATGACCCTTTCCTCATCAATGGTTCGCGATGTCGTCAAGTATTTAAACACAGATAATCCCAAGAAGTGCATGGCGTTTAGCATAGATGTTGTTGATTTATTTTATTCTATTCCTCACGTTCACTTGTTATCGTGTGTGAAGGCTTGCATCACAGAGCAGAATGACGAATGCGCGTTCATTAACAGTTGCGGTATTAGTACCGAAAGTTTGTTAGAGCTGCTCACGTTTTATTTGTATTCGACCGTGGTTGGATGGAATGATCAAGTGTATGTGCAGCGATCCGGTATTTGATCGGGTCCCTGGGTAGCCCCGGTCTTATGTGATATTTTTCTTAGTTGTATTGACAATGTCTTGGCTAACGATCTGGATGGAATGGTGGTGAAGATTTTTCGCTATGTTGACGATTATTTGGTTTTCATAAAGAAGGAAAATTTCACGCATCAGATGATTAATGTTGTGAAATGTTTCAAGGAAAGAGGACTAGGCCTGACCTTCACATGCGAAAGTCCGTGGAAGGGACAATCCAGTTTCTGGATTTGTCTTTGACGTTTAATGAGCACCATGTTTGCTGGGAATTTGCCCCTAGGTCCAAGAAGCCCTTGCTTAACTATTCCTCCAGTCATTCCAAGATTGTGAAATCTGGTATCGCGGTTAACACCATTTTTTCTGCCCTAACTAAGTCTTGTGTCCACAAAATGTCATCCAGCCTCCTATCTCAAGTTCAGCGTCTAAAAAATGCAGCCTTCCCTCTTGACGCCATCGTTTCTGCGTCATTAAAAGTTATGAACAAAGTTAAAAATGGTCCAGCGAAACCACGGGATGACAAACGGGGAAAGGGTAACAAACTAGCGGTGATCCCGTATATTCATGGCATTTCTCACCGCATCAAAAAGATTGCCGACAAGTTCAATATTGACGTCCACTTTTCCGCTAAGAATAAGCTGAATAGCCTGTGTGCCAGGATTGATAATTTGTCCTCAGGTGCGAGTGAGTCGTTTAGGAGTATGTGCACAGTTAAACACCGCATGCAGTTCGTCCCTTGCAAAAGCAATGTAGTGTACTCATTTCCGATGTCGTGCGGTAAAGTTTATGTGGGGCAAACGGGGCGCTGCCTCAACATTTCGCCTGCGCGAGCATCATAGCTCTCTTAAGGGTACGCCGTATTCACATTTGTCCGCCCACTGTGCCGCTTGTGGCTGCTCACCGGAGTTCTGCCGCACGACCACTGTTTTTGACCACAATGACGCCCGTATTAGAGAGATAGCTGAAGCTTTTGCTATCAGCAAAAATGGTGACACGTGTGTCAGCACGCCATCGATTGCGTTGCTTGATTGCGAGGTGGCTTACTTGGAAAATACTTAAATTTTGCTGAATGCCTGCAATCTCTTGTAATGTGCTTAGGGTGCGCGCGCATTTCTGTTTTTCCCTTCCTTTTTCTTTGTGCTTGAATAAAGCATTTAGTTGTCAGTCAGCGCTCGTGTCGTGCAGTCTCTTCTCTGTGTCTTGTTTTTTGCGCTGTTCAATATGCATTGTACAAGGCTTCAAGCTAGAAGGTCGGACGCGCCAGCAGCGTCTTTTGATGCGTGTCTATCAATTAGCGCGAGGCCCTGTACAACTTGCTTCTTTTGATGTCTTCTCACTTTTCACAAGAGTGCCCATCCATTCACCTCTTTGCTGCTCGAACTGCCCAGGAAGGAAGATTAGCAACTCAATGAAAGGACCAAACTGCGTTAACGAGCTGTGGCTTCCTGATGCAATTCTGTCTCATTGGTATGCACTTCTCCTTCGGCGCTCAGTTTTAAAACCATCTAGCAGACCACAGTAGGTACACCATCTCCATCACCAAGGTTGACTGTTTGGGCATGTTGGTAAGACATGATGAAACGAAAAGTGCAAAAGATGAGGACACAAAAATGGCTTAAGACACATGAGTAACCAGTTAACCTTGTGAGATCACTGAAGCGAGACTGACTGACAGGCTGGGTGACGTGTCAAAACCGTCAATCGCTCTTTCTAGGAAGGAACTAGTTTTTCTTGCGTAAAGGTAGGAATTATTTGCAGGCGGTGTACATGTAACATGTCATAGGCTTGTCGCTATATCAGTGGTTGCTTGTTTTGTAATAAAATATTAAGTCAGCACTCGTGTGTCTCAAGCCTCTTCTTTGCACTCTTCTTGTGCAGATTTAGTTTCCATCACCTCTATCATGGCTGCAAAGTGGGCTATGGAGAACACAGAGGAACAGGGCCTTGGACACTTTCAGTGAAGCATCAAAAGCCTTTTTAGGCATTTAAATTGTTGTTTTTACGTGACCGAGCCAAACACCTGAAGTCAATCAAGCCAGCAATCCATTTCATTGTCGAATATGAAAATGACAAAGCTTTTTCTCCTCGATATGGAAAGTGACATGCATGAGAGACATTCGAGTTTTTCTCTATATTGAAAACCCACACACCCTAGCAGATATCTCCAGTTCAGTCCGAACCATTCACCAGCCAAAAAAAAAGGCACTGGTAGTCATGACACTCCTAAACCACATGAAGGCCACCTGTGGTTTAGAAGTGAACAGAGAAATAGATGGGAAAGTGCTTATCACGCATTTCTTGGAAAACGGTTCCACAAAAAACTTCACTTGCCCCATGTCAAAATGTATCAGCACCCCTCAAACACAGCAAGCCATTACTAAAAATTTCAGCACATCCCATGCATTTTGGGAACAGATTCTATGCAAAGCAGTCAGTGAGTAGCTGCCTATACTGCTTTTTTTTTAGAGCAGCTCTTAGGTGCCCTTTCTTGCGTTGAGCGGCATGCCATTGTTGTAACCGATCAAGCAAACGAGGACGAAAGAGAGCGAACGCGAAGTCTGTCAATATCACGAGCCACTGGCCTCTAACCTCGCTTTCTTTCTTCGTCCGATCACTACTGTCCCATCAGTCAGAGTTCATGTGCATGCGCAGCAAGCTTCTCTTGTATAACGGGGCTGTTGGCGTCTCGCTTGGTCCACAACAACTGCAGTGCACAGAGTGGTGTGCGTAGCACTCGAGCGCTGGCATTTTCTGTGGCAATATGTAACAAATGTTACATTGCTACAAGTGCGGATAGCCAAAATTTCAAGCACAGTTGGTGTTGCCCCAATGCGGAAGCTGTGCCCAGAATTCGCATTAGGCAATATCATAATCATCGGTGAGCTTTTTTTCAAAAGAGTTTCAACCGTGGGCTTCTTGGTTCGTTAAAATGAGTAGTGCTGTGCTCTATGTGTGTCATCGTGTTCTTTCCTTTGTTCCGTCCTAAGCGCAACACTACTCGTCCGTTTTTTTTTTTCTTTGAGTCAAGCGTTACACGGTGGATCAACTAACTGAATAGTTGTGCTCAGATTGTGCACTTACCAGGCATGTTGACTAAGAAAGGGTGGCTTATGGCCCCACATAATGTCAGCACTCACATTAGAGCAGAGCCGTCAGTTTTATCGAAATGAAGTGCATGCTATGTTGAGATGGAGTGAACGTCATCGTTGGCGTGTTATTTCTCGGGTTGGAGCGATGCTTGACTATAGCACGGCCGCTCGATCTCCCCCTTTGGTGCGGCCTGCCGATTCGGGAGGCGAACAAAAGAGCGCGCGTGAAAGGGAAAGTTGACTGACTGGCCACGATGGCAGGTGGGGGGCGCTGCATATCGGCGAAGTAATGACCCTAGGACCTGCTTGCACTGCGTCGCGCGAAGGCAGAATCTCACTACTCCTCCCTATTTTGTCACAGTATTCTGCCCTCGTACGGCCAGCATGCGATGTTTTTTTTTTTCTCTCTGGACTGCCTTTAGGCTTAGAAGTCTGAGGACGAATTTCAGTGCAAGCGATGCCTAAAAACTGTTGTGTGCCACTTTGCAAGCCGAACGCTTCACGAAAACCCGGAACTATGCTACCACGAGCTGCCGTCCAAAGAAAACCTCCGGAATGCCTGGCTGCGGAACATTTCCCGAGAAGGGACTGACTAGGACAGCCATTGGCAGCGCAGCTCCAGGACATCCGTGTGTTCGCTTCATTTCACAGCAGACGACTACAAGGTAGGAATGAAACGCAAGTTATTGCTGCCAACAGCCGTGCCGACTCAGTTTCCGTCCTACCCAACCTACATGTTGCCTTCTCGTTCCAAGGAGCGCAAAACACTTCTTCGTGCACCCCGTGGCTAGCGCACGAAAAGCGAGAATTTCAGGGAAACCGGTGTCAGTGAGGGAAGAAAAAAAAAACCGTCTCCGTTTAGAAGACTTTGATGCTGAAAGCATAGACAGTGAATACCAGTCGCATGGCCGCTCGATCTCCCCGTGCCAGACGCAAGAAAACATACGTTCGGGCGAGTCTACATGTTATCAGCAGCACCTACAAAGCGGACTGAAACATGAAGAATGCCAGACGACATTCGACCTGGCTGGATATATAGCAGAGACTAAACGAAACGCACACCGCCTGGAAGTGAAAGTGCAGAGACTGAACGAGCGCTTGCAAGAACTTCAGAAAAACGGTGACGAATTCCGAGAAAAAAGTGGAGCAATATGAAAAGAACCGTGCTGTGCAAGCTCTTAAGGCTCTTTCGACAGCCGCGCAAGAGGGAGATTGGACTGCTAACTTTGTCATGGAACAAATTATCAACTTCGATAAGACGCGACCAACATGCCAGGAGCCCACGCTGCGGGAATGTGTATTGTGGAAGGCGACATCTTGCAAAAGTTACGATCATGTACGAGGGGAGGAAGCTGCCGTGTCGAAGCACCCTACAAAGATTTGTAGGATCTTCCACAGGAGAAACTGGTGTAACCAGCCTCATGGGAACGGCTCCGAGTAGAGAACAAGGCTTGCGGTCATAACAAGAGCCGCACTGCAGCCTTATCATTGATTAAATGCAGCAGAAAGTGATCTATGATCGTCAAGTTGATAGAATTTTCGGGCTAGTTGATATCGACTGCGAACGTCGAGCTGGTGGTGCCACTGATCATGTATCCGGTCATGTATGTCGTGGAAACAATACGTCACGACGCGGGAGTAATTGCGCACGGTACCCGTATAAATATAATATACATTAAATTTCGGCTGTAGTCACCATGCTTTAATCATTCACTACATTATTAAAAAAATAATATTTCATTACCGTACTTTAGCGATAGCAAGACGAGGATCATGTGGTTCCTCGTTGCTTAAATCAACAGTTTGCATCTAATTTAGCGCATGTATCAAGAGCCATCTACCTCTGTTCCAGCTAAAGTGTCTGCAATCTCGTCATGGGAGCGTCTCAAGTGAACCATTTCAAAACACCGAGCAGAACTACATGAAACTACCCGGGCATTTAGCTCACAGTGGCTGAAGGGAGCTTTGGGAGAAACATCTGCGTCGCCGATAGCTAGCGCCATAGCCAGTGCGGCGGGTTGAAAGAGAACTAGCGCTCTCACAGGCGGAGAGGAGCATTCGGCGGGCCGCACCAAAGGGGGAGATCGAGCGGCCGTGACTATAGCTTATTGAGCCATAGGAGTGCATATGTAATGTTCATCGCAATGTTATGAAAGAGGATAGTCAACATTTCAATTGAAATTGAAATGTTTATTAGGTATATACTCAGCCAGGAGGATATACTACAGGCGTTGCTGTAACATGACGTCTGTATATGGTCTCTTTCCTAAGCAGTTTCAAGCACTGGCATAGCTCTGTCACAGAATACTTGACTGCTGGACAGAATTTCTGGGTTGAATTCTGGTTCGTATCATTATTTCTATTCTTTGTATCCATGGGATTTTTTTGCTCACCAACAACACTGCCGATGCTGACATCGCATTTTGTGCAACACTGGCTTAATTAAAGGGATACTGAACAAAATTTTTGCTGCCAAGATTTCCAGCCAGATTGAAAGATTGGGGGTTGAAATCGATGGAAACAACCTTCATTTCAGGCACAAACTAGAGGAAAATAATGAATTTAATGAGTTTTTCAGAAACCACCGCGTCTAGCGGCCGCGCCGTGAACTAAAGGATGTGACGTTAAACTCGCCGGAAACAGGCATCCCAACAATGCCAGCCGCCACCCGCGTTTCACAACCCGCTCAGCTCGCACTACGTTTCCCAGAACCAGTACGGGAGCGAACAATGCTCCCGGCTGGGGTAAGGCATCAGTGCTTTTGTGGAAGGGAGAGAGTGGAAAAGAAAGGAGAGGCGGAGAAAAGGAAGAGAAGGACAGGAGCCGTGACGTCAGACTCTCCCTGCATGCGCCAGGGAGAGTCTGACGTCACGGCTTGCGCTCGCGTGCAGCCGCCGCGCTGTCAATCCACCAAAAATACAGCCAACTGTTCAAAAATACGTGAAACAAACTCTGTTTATCGGAACGGTGGTGTCTTCCGAGTAGAATTTCGATGTTTTCGTCAGTTTTTCAAATTTTTGTTCAGTATCCCTTTAACGCTATTAAGATTTTCAGTGTAATCATGCTGTTCCTGGGATGATAGAGTGTAATCATGCTCTTCCTGGGATGAAAGGTACAGCAATCACCTGTGGCACATACCTGCATTCCACGGGCTGTGGTTTGCAGGTATGCGCCACAGGTGACTGCAGGAAACGGTTTCATGATGTATACGACAGGCACGCCATGTTATTCATGTCATGATCTCTGAGTCATGTCCGTCATACACTCATGCTCTCCTGCGCCAATTTTCGTATATACCAATTTCTAAGGAGGCCACTATGAGAGCACCGAGACATAGGTGGATAGCTAGTTAGCTGCCTACGTCTTGGTGCTCTCGTGGTCACCTCCTTAGCTAGCTAGCTAGCCCATAAGCTCCGCCCACATCTAAGTGGGCAGCGCCCCAAGTGAGCAATGCATAAGCGCCGCCACTCCTAGTGCCTTGGTACGTATGCTCTGAAGAGTTTGCGTAAAAAAGTACAAAACAAAAGTTTTGAGTAACCGTGTTTCGATTTACAAGAAAATAGACAGAAAAAACTATGCCTTCGCGAGCAATAAACACATCGCGACAGCTTGCTGCCGTGTTGCGCTTGCGGGGTTTGCGTGGCGTTCCTTGGGAAGAACCACACCGCTCGGCTGCTGGGTACGAACTGCTTTATTTTTCCAAAACGGCGTCTGTTCGCGGAATGCGCGATCAGTGCGCTGCGTCCTTCTCGAAGGGGAAAAAGGTAACCCAATATCCCTTGCACTCGGGCCGCGCGGAGTGACCGGAAGCCGGTGCTTGCGACTCGAGGAGCGGCGGTACGCCTATTTGCCCGGAGCGGCAGTGCGTCGCTTGTAGAACATCACATCCCGTGCTCCGCTTCCCACTTCCAGTGCGCATTTTTCTCTAGCAGCTTGTACAGCCTCGCTGCGACATGTGCCCTGTTCTTTAGGAAGCGGTCGTAGAACGAGATTAGCCCCAGAAATGCTCGAAGAGTTGTTTTGTCAGTTGGTTTTGGTGCCCGAAGTATAGCCTCAATTTTGTCCTCGGTGGCGTGCACCCCGTTGGAATCTATTCGGTGTCCCAAAAATTCCACTGACGTTATGCCAAAGTGGCACTTGTCTTTCCTTAGACGTAGACCTCTCACTTAGCCTTGTTAAAACCTCGTCCAGACGATATGCGTGCTCACAAGCATCTTTCCCGCTGATAATGATATCATCAAGGTAGACACTCACCCCCGGAATCCCGGCCAGTGTTACTTCCATCATACGTTGGAAAATGGCAGGTGCGGCGGATACTCCGAACGGGAGGCGATTCACTTTAAACAGTCCCTTGGTCGTGTTCACTGTGAGGAGCGCGCTGTTTCGTCGTCGACTTTCAGCTGCTGGTAGGCTTGGTACAAATCCAACGTCGAGAAGAGTGTTCCGCCGCGCAAATTCGCGAACACCTCTGCTGTAGTTGGAAGAGGGTATGAGGCCTTCTTCGCCACTGCGTTAACAGTGCTCCTGTAGTCACCACACACACGCAATGTTCCATCATTTTTCCGAACGAGAACCAGCGGTGTCGCCCAGTTGGAATGCTGTATCGGTGAAAGGATGCCCTGATGTTGCAGGCGATCAAGTTCATCTTCCATAGGCCCCTGCAGGGCAAGAGGCACAGGACGAGCCTTGCAAAACTTGGGGCTGGCGTCTTCTTCCAATTCCAGGTGAATCAAGGGGCCTGTGTAGCCGTCAATATTTTCTCTGAACACGTCTGGGTGTCGTGAGATGACTTCCTTGATCTCATCCGCTGGATGTTCCACCTGGTTGATTCCGTGGACCTGGATGTGGAGAGGCGCCAGCCAGTCTCGTCCCCAAGAGGTTGCACCCAGCTCCCTTCATTACCAGCAACGGTAGCACGCAATCGTCTGCCTTGAACTTCACCCGCACATGTGCGATTCCCAGAACACGCAGTTCTTCCCCAGACCAAGTGCGCAAGTCGAGTGGCTCCCGTGAAAGTTGGGGAGCGTTCCTTGGCCACACTTTGTGGTAGGTCTCCTCGCTTATCAGGGAGCGTGCGGCACCCGTGTCAACTTCAAATTGCAGGGATTTGCGCTCCACTTCTACGTCTACCAGGAACTTGGGGCAGTGTGTGTTCCCATTTACTGCGTGCAGCTCGTAACAGCAGTCGCTGCTTCCAGTTTCATCATACACAGGTAGTGGGTTCACACTGTGCGTATGTTGCTTGGTGTTTGCACGGGCTTTCTTTTCTTTCTTCTTGCGTGCAATGCAGGCATCTCCGATATGGCCCACTTTTGAGCAAAAACGGCACTCTGCTGTTTTGAATTTGCACGTCGAAGGGTCGTGCCTGCCGTCACATCGGTAGCAACGGCGTTGGGAAGACGGTTTCTCGTTTTCTTGCTTGTTGGGAGCGGCCCTGTTGACCTCTCCTGAGTTCGTTGCAGCTCTGATTCCCCGCTGCTGCC
This sequence comes from Rhipicephalus appendiculatus, assembly GCA_030522465.1. Taxonomy (NCBI): domain Eukaryota; kingdom Metazoa; phylum Arthropoda; class Arachnida; order Ixodida; family Ixodidae; genus Rhipicephalus; species Rhipicephalus appendiculatus. Next base: position 26,719 of record JALIZH010013263.1, on the reverse strand, counting down.
TTGATGCGCTCTCCGCTGACAGGGCTATATCCAAAGCGCGTTGGAAGGTCAGCTCCTTTTCGGCAAAGAGGCGCTGTTGGAGATGTTCGTCGCGGATGCCGCAAACGAATCTGTCTCGCAGCATTACGTCTTGTGGCAGCATTGTTGGGTTCCGTAGTGAAGCGGTCTCTTGGCTTCCCCCTGACGTGGTCGATGTTGCAGGCGTAGCCGCTGGCACACCAAAGTTGCAGTCCACTGTCAAACTCTTGAGGGCTGCGACATAGCTGCTGATCGATTCACCGGGGTGTTGGTCTCGTCGCTGGAAGACGTACCGGCCGTAAAGCTCCGATGGTCTTGGGTCGAAATGCCGCTGGAGAAGTGTGACCAATTCGCTGAAGCTGACCTCTCCAGGGGTTTTCGGCGCAACCAGCGCACACGCAGTCTCGAAGGTGTCCGCGCCGCATAGCGTGAGGAGGAGGGCCTGTTTCTTCTCTTCGTGGCTGATGTCGTTCGCCACAAAGTAGAAGTTGACGCGCTGGATCCATGACGCCCAGGACTTTCCCGAGAAGGGCTCGATGGCGCCGTACATTCCTCCTGTAGCCATTGCACGTAACGTCGAAGCTGCGCTCGCTTCACAATCCCATCCTCGTCGCCAGTGTTGCGTTGCGGGGTTTGCGTGGCGTTCCTTGGGAAGAACCACACCGCTCGGCTGCTGGGTACGAACTGCTTTATTTTTCCAAAACGGCGTCTGTTCGCGGAATGCGCGATCAGTGCGCTGCGTCCTTCTCGAAGGGGAAAAGGTAACCCAATATCCCTTGCACTCGGGCCGCGCGGCGGAGTGACCGGAAGCCGGTGCTTGCGACTCGAGGAGCGGCGGTACGCCTATTTGCCCGGAGCGGCAGTGCGTCGCTTGTAGAACATCACAGCTGCCACTGATGCTGACTGGCAGCAGGCATAGACAGGTGAGCGCTGCAGCCGAGCCATTCACAATCAAGCACGAGCTTTTGCAAAGAGAGCTACTTTTGGCAATAGGACGACAAACTTGGCTAGTTGGTAGCTGTTGATTTTATCGTAAAGTGAGAACAAACAAGGACGGAGAAAGAGAACAGGACCAGTGCTTACTGACAACTGAAAGGTTTATTAGAAAATAAAATATTTTGGCAACACGATTAAGATTTGTGCTCCGGACATCACCTGTCAACATATGGGATCAGTTTTCTTGACACCTTTGATGTGAAAAGCAATGGTGGAAGGGAAGAGACCCATTTGGGTGAGATGGCCAGCATTGTTGCTTACCTCCGAAATGCCCTCACATCGTGGTACCCAAGCTTGCGAGTGGCTTACAAGTGGGCGCAGCTTTGAACAGATGCCACAATGTATAAGCACTGCCTTGTTTAATTAGGAATTACATTGCATCAAAAACAAATTGTAGCCAATCTTTTCCATGCTGCTAATAGCAGCAACGCTGGCAAATGCCTCGGCATCCAGCGTCGGCAAAGGTGATCGGAGTGGCAACGAACCAACTGGCAGTACCAGCAACACAACATTACTGGTCTCCCGTGCTGCCATTAATGTGGCTATATAGTCGTGCGATCAAGGGACTAAGCAGATAGCAAAAATCTGTCGAGTTTTGCCCACACCATATGTTCGTTTTGGTGACCCAGCACAACAAAGCGTCACCATTCTGGCTGCTGCACTGACACATTGGATCGCGTTCATAATTTTACTATGTGTTTCACACATTATGCATTCAAGCATGAGCTGCTTACTGAATTGGAAGTTCAATGCCATGGGAAATTATTCCAGCCACCTAACAGCAGTAACCTGTCACAACAACACAGACAACGATAGCTCCAAGCATACAGGGAATCACCAGATTGACAGTCTAGTGGTGCCCCCCTAAAGACGCTGAAACTTGTGACTACCCTCACCAAAATACCAGCCTTCAAAAGAGAAGTTCCCAAGACTAGTTTAAGGTGCCTTGTGTTGTGTGACCCACCACTTACATCTGCAAGGTGAAGAGCTTCCCAGGCCGAATTTGCCAACACAAAAAAGACATATGCAGCTTCAAGGCAGAGCACAATACTCTTGCAGAAAAGTGTGAGAAGCATGCTCACAAATGTCAACTGTTATGATGCCGATGTAACTGATGCTGACTGCACGAAGAGGCTTTACTTAGAATAATGGAACAGGCCAACGAAGCCAGGAAACCTGAATAGGTCTGGAGGAGTGCCTCTGAGCACTATATGCATGGCCGTCGCAAGCACCAGCAAAAAGGGCAACTCAAATACGTCAACTTCAACAATGAAAAGAGTGACAGTAGAAAGAACTTACGACTTCTTGAATGGCCCCTAAAGCACCTCCAATATTTTTTAACACTTCAAGTAAACACATGTGTTGACTTCATAATGCCGTCACAACCAATGACGCCAAACGTGGCTGTTCTGTGAGCCACGGGCGCACCATGAAATCAAAAAACACAACCCTGTGCTCCTATCCAAACCTTTCTGTATCCCCAGCGTTGGTAGTGACATCAACGCGTACATCTGTTCATGCCAGTGACAACAAGAACCTGTTTGTCTGCTCGCAGGTACATGCACTCGCTGCTCTTCCTCCTCACACGGCAAGGACAAGCACTCAGCCAGGAGAGGAAAGCCGAAGAACGTAGTGTATTAATGGAAAGAGCAAGGGGTGCTTCTGAATCATCAAACACAGCTTCGCTATTACGGCACCGAAATATTCTCACCGCTACACATTTGCTGCACACTCGCGCACAGCTGCAATACCACAGCCACATTTTGACCTCTAGATGGTTTAGGGGCCTTAAAAACTAGCCATAACGCTGTTGAGAACAGTCACTGCTGAAGAAGAGGCAACAGTGGCCTCAGAATGTTGGATTATAGTCAAATCTTGGTTGGAGAGTAGTCTTTCCACCCAGCCAGACTGACTTCTGTCAATGATGTTTACCTATGTATTCCATAAACATGCTTTACAGTCTGAACTTCAAAAGTATTCATCATTCCATATTTAACCCTTTAATGCCGGAATTATGAAACCGCTGAACAAAATAAAAGCTGTTTTCATTTTCCAGCTTGAAATAGCAACATTTAATTGATTCTGCAGGTAAATTATCTAAAATGCAACTTTACTGCATACTTTTAGGTATGTCGCGAATTCGCGATATGCCACAGAAACGAGGATCTTGCAACAAAAAACGCACTTCAGAACTATTTAACATGTTGTGTGCCACCTCTTGGGTGCGTACACACAAAATAAACAATATTATTGAATATTGAACGTAAGTAACTCAGGCAAGAAAGAACGAAGAAGTGAGAGCTGTCGTGCGTGCTTCGCGCTCTCCACCATCAGCTACAAAACAATTGGTTCTAGCATAAAATACCTTACACAAGACGGCACAAGACTTTTTCATTCTGAAAGCTACATTCCCCATCAGTACTTGACAGCCGGCATTAAAGGCAGCACGCGTTTCGTGACTTGTTGGCTCGGACTTTTTCGGTATGTCGCGAATTCGCGACATTCGGCAGTAAAGGGTTAAGGGCCAAGTTCATGGTAACCACTTGCACTAGTTTCATTGGGGGACGAAAAAACAAAGATCTAAAAGGCTGACACTGCAGACATCTGTGGAGCACTGTTTACACAGCATAACCTCGACACTATCAAAACTTCTGTTACACGAAAGACAATATACAAACACATTCCACAAAACAATAAATAACAAGCTGGAGTCTTATCTGTGTTTTCATGTTAACACTGTTTACAGACCCCAAGCTCGCAGAACATTGACAAGAACAAATAAAATGAATAAATACTGGTTCACACCTTACTTTGTCTTCGTTAAATGACTGGCAGATAAGTGCCGAGGGCCCAAAGTACAGCCCAAGGAACCCAGGAAACCTGCAACAGACCTGTTGAGAGGACAAAATTTCACTAGGTGCTAGGTGCTATTTATTTTTGTCACTGAGTGTTAACAGGCACACAAAATTATAGAGGAAAACGATGATTGGAGGTGGTACTAATGCATAACTTCAGCAAGAATGACTGCCTGCAGTCAATGCAACTGAATCGCTTCAACTTCTCTGATATTCTGTCAGCGATCACTTACATTTTTCACTAAGGAATGCACAGTGTAGTGCAATTAGTTTTTTTCTGCAACCAACCGCACGTAGCCATTACATTATTCACAAGATAAGCTTGTAACAGGAGATGTTCCTTTAGGCAGTTGTATTCTGGCATCAATGACCATAGCACGTCTAGTCGTGGGATGCCTAAGCCTAATGGATGCGCATGTTTCTGACAGGCAAACCTACGCGCTCTGTATCAGTTTCCTCACCTTATAAGCAGGTCGTGTGGCATGTATTGCTGGCATCGCATCATAAACTCACTATTTCGTTCTTCCGTTCTCGTTCTCTAGCTTCCGTCTTTTGTTCTAAAAATTTGCTGTTGATGCCCTCATGTTTGCAGCATTAGTGAAAGTTTAATTTGCATCATGGAAAATACCAGTATATCCCACACGCTGTGTGAATAGATGTGATGCGAAGAAGTCAGCGACGAGCTCCATACACCGCATTGTTTGGCTTTCAGACAAACAAAGGCATTCATCTCATGACACTTCATTTGCTATCACATGTTTGTCATGCATGTGTGTGCATTCTGGATATATACCATGCCAATGAAACGACTGTGATGGCTTCAGAACATCATCATGCAAGGAAAATGTGGTTTATCAGATCCCGCTGACATGCAGTAAGGTTTACAAAGGACAAACGGGGCGTTGTTTATATGAACGGCTGAGAGAGCATGAGCGTTCACTTGACAAACGGACCGGGTCTAATTTAGCCATCCATTGCAAAGCATGTGGATGCATTTCGTTTAAAGGAAACCATAGTTCTGGATAGGAGTCGAGAGAGCGTCGTACACAAGCTCAAAGAAGCTTTCTTAATCAAAAGAAAGGGCCAGGGACTGCGTCAGCGAACCATCAAAGATGTCGTACAAATTTGAAGTGTCTTTTTTAGAAGCACTTGGTTGAATAGCCTCCTTGCATTAATTTGGGATACCAACCACGCATGACCGAGAAATGGAAAAAACGTTCTTTTTAGTGGGTTGTACTGTGTTATCGTGTAGATTCTGTTGCTGTATTCGTTACAAGATTTCTTTTTTTATGTTCATGTTACTTTGGCCATATACACCACGTTCCATAGATCACATTTTCATTTTTGTTAAAGATACGTCATCACGTACAACTTTTATCGCTTTTAAGTATACCATGTGACTAGCGCTGTCAAAATGCGAGCCTATATGTATTGCCGTTTTTTTCGAATAAAAATCGGTTGTTAGTAGGCGTTCGTCCATGTCACTTCTTGTGTTCGTCTCGTTGCCGCCTTATCCCTCCCGTTAAACATGCACCAACTAGCCCAACAGAAAGTTCCACTTTGTGAGCATCGTTTGCAGCTTGCCCAAGAGCTCCAGCACAGCGTCCGAATTATCATCTGCTGCGCAATGCTGCTGTTGTGTTGTTTTGAATGTCTAGTAAATATGGTTTTGATTGGTTCTGCAACACATTGTGATCTCTGAAGGCCGACTTCTGCAAGGCGCGACGAAAACCAGAGTATCCCAGTTCGAACTTAACATTGTGGATAGCAATGCATGCGAATTATAGGGAGCTTTCCCCCATAGGAATACACAGGGTGGTGCCGAGACCAGGACGTCAGTTAAAATTAACTGCAAGTTCTAATAAACCAAGAGTTTGAATTAACAAGCTTTTACTGTACTTACCCTTTGTGAGGTACTAATTGGCAGGCATACTTAACAACATCTTTTACTTCAGCAATTGTAATTGTATTCGGTAACCTTTTTATGTAATTTATACAAATCTGCTTAGAATAGTACATTCGACTTCCTTATTACGTTATCTTGAGAATTTAAGTGGCTGAACAGAGATCACACTACTATATATACCTGGTTAACTGCTTTGTCATTCTTCTTTCTATTGAATAGCTATTACATTTTTTGTGCTTTGATATATTGGTAGGAATCGGTAAATAGTAAATTTAAATTTCGAAGTGAACAGTGATTTTGTAGTATAATTTCAAATGGAATAGTTCGAATAAGTATATAGAACATATTATAAAGAAAAATAAGCATTTTTTTCCCCGACGCAACCACCTTGCACAATATTTTTAAGAATTGGTAGGTGTGTGCGTGAATGTCACTTTTGTTCGAAGTGGAAGCAAATTCGAATAGTGGCAGCATTTGAATAGCAATAAGGTGCTAGTTAATAGCTTTAAAATACACCACATTTTACAATTTGCTATACTTAACACATATAAGCACGCATAAAATGCTCTTAAGCATACATTTAACCTTCAAGTGTGGCTTTGCGACATTGCAGATTTCCCCTCAATAGATGGTTTCACGGCACAGCAGCCCCACACTGCAGTGAAACGACCTTTTCATGTGGGTCACATGCAGGTCAAATGTACATCGATTCGCTCATTTCGAATACTTTGAAATTTCAAATAACTCAAATTCGTGTCGACGCGAATTTAATACCAAAATATTCATTCAAATATTCGAAGCACTTGAATACTCGCCCATCCCTATAGAGTGGCATTTGTTTGTGGATATTCATTTCTGTTCCCAATGTTTACTTCATTACACATGGAATATATTGAATACCTATTGTTCCTTCTTGATTTTTTTCTAAATTTCTCAATGTATTCTTTACTATTCACAATCACTTATGCCACATGTGCATTTTCCTAGTAGTTTACAGGATAGGGCTGTTATTTGCTGCTTACATTTCTCTGTAGGGGGTTAGGGACCCCTAAAGATTTTTCAAGGATTCTCTGCCTGTTTCATCCGTATGTACAGTCATCAGCAAGCTTAACACGAATGCTCCGCCACGTGTCCTTGAAACAGTTTGATTGATGCTAGCGCCATGTAGCCTTGGGCTCTGTTGCCGAGATGTTACCCAATGCATGCCGGCATACTATCCAAGCATACCGAGGTATTATCTCGGCAACAGCGCCCAGCACTTCACGGCTGGCATCAGTGAAAGTAGTCCGGGTCACGCGTCAGAGCGTTCGTGTTAAGCTTACTGATGACTGTACATGTGGTGACTCAACATACAGTATACAATTCTGCACAGGGCACACTAGCAGTAGAGAAAACCAGAACTGTTATAGTACTTGCATAAGGTATTTGAGTGGCACTTTTCAATGCTACAATACTTCATACGTGTGGCTTACAGAGTTTGTTGATTTAGCATCCTGAAGCTTCTGTCTCCTCAGCTGGACATACTACTGGCACGAGCTTGGGATGTTTCAGTGGGCAGTTTCTTCAATGAAGTGCTTGAATAAACCTGTAGAAGAAACACAGTAGCAATGTGTCTCTAAACCATTACAAAATAAGATAGTAGGGGTATGCGAATATTCGAAACTTTCGAATAACGAATCGAATAGCGCTCTATCTGCTTCGGTGCTCAAATCAAATAGTGTATATTTGAAATACCGAATATTTTCTTAATATTTTGCGAATAACCAGCAGTGACGAAGTAATGCTCGAAAGAATGAGATGTTAGAACCGGAGCACTGACATAAAATTTATGCATGTCAAGATTTTTGCATCTACGAGTAGTTATCAGGGCCCCTAGTAGCAGTTCGGGACCCAAAATGCAACTGAGGATCGAATAACTACTTGTTTTATTGATTTGCATGACCGGTATATAACACGACTCAAAACTGCCGGCAAGTCCACCATCTTTCAGCACTGGCAGCGCAGTACTTTCTTGTGGTCCTCTCCAAACCGTGCCCCAGCTAACCACTTGTCCACAGAAAGGAGTGACATGAGGCTCAGGTGCTCCGCTACCATTTCGTCTGCTAGGCGCACAGATTCAGTGATGCCTTGTCACCGGCATCGCCGTTGTCACCGTCAAGTGTCGACTAGTGTTGAAGGCGACATTCTGGAACTCGGAATTGACGCGATTCGCGATGTCATGAATCATTTTTGCTTTGACCCTTTGCACAACAGCGACTCAAAATGGACGCCGTTCCAAGCAGCAACGAGGAGGTGGCCGAAGATGCATGCTTGGGCTCGCACGTGTCTCAATTAGCTATATTAGAGAATTTTAACCCGCAGAGCACTCCGATATACGCAAAGGGGTCTATAGAACATCGGTATAGTGAATGTACACCCGCCGAGAAATAGAATATCTTAGGTTTCTACAATAACAACTCTGCGCTTGCTAGGTTCTTCCTTGCGCCGCCACATGGCCCTACCTATCCTGCCTCTCACGGTTATGGCTGCAATAACATGGTATTACGCTAGCGCAAAGAACTCTACGGACGAACTAAAATTCACTATTAACGCTACCTGCGTGTTACTTGTTAGCGATGATATCTATTTATACGCTACTCCGCTTTGATAGCTTGTGGTCGAGTTGGCGTGTACATGTAATGAGACGACACACTTGACCCACAGCGCTTTTTCCGCGCTTCTAACAAGATAACTGCTGCTCACAACAGTTCCCCGACATGCTGACTGATGAGCTCATGTCGAATCATGTTCTTTCCTTTTGCCAGTCTTTTATTGGTGGTCGGCGTCTTGTAATTTCATGAAATCATTCAAAGCGGCGCGACGAATACCAGTCATGATGAGTGAGAGCATTTCCAGGCGTCAGCGCCAGGATAAGAACACTCGGATCGTTGACGTCATCGCTACCAGTGCGTCGTCCCTAGGGATGGTATGTGCCACACCAAACCCGTCACAGTAGTGTCGATGTCGCAGGGTGCTGAAAGCCCCTTTGAGCTTTCGTATGCTCTTTGCCCTCAAAATAAAATAACTTCCAGGTGATGAACGCCATTAAAATTTGGTCAAATATGCTTATGCATACCCAGCAGTCGAATGAAGGACACATCTCGAGCTTGAAATTTTATGTCAGTAGACCTTTAAAATGGAGAATGCTTTTGTCTCACTAAAAAAAGATGCTTGTATTTATGTCAACTTATGCGACATTTTGCATTACCTTAATCAAGAAAGTAAACATTTCCTACGGGCAGTTTTTATTTTGTTCTAGTCCAAACTGAGCAGTGTTTTTGCATAGCTCAGTTCTCCGGTACCCATTTTGCAGTGAACCTTTTTATATTGCAACGGGTATGAGCCGAGCAATAAGTAGAGGAGAAAGACGCGAGCTGGTGCAGCCTACCATCGCCATCATTGCCCGTAGATCAACCTCGCCCTGTAAATAAACATCATTCAGCCAAAACTATAACAGTTTTGTGGTGGAGGTGCGGGGTAGTTCGAGCAAAACGACGGAGCCGCTGCCACTAGGTCTACGCCGAAGCCGACGCCTCGCTTGACTGCCTCCGACACTACCGGAATTCCCGATGTCGAACAACGGCGACCAACAGTCATCTACAACTCCTCCGGCGCGCACAACCGGTGCCTGGATGCGTCAGATGGAGCCACGCCCATTCTCATGAAAACCTGGTGAGGACGTGGAGGAGTGGCTCATCCACTACAAGTCAGTAAGTGCAACGGCTGGAACCCCGCGGCTCAGCTAGAGCATGTCACTCTCTTTCTGACTGACACTGCGCTGTTGTGGTTCGAGAACCATGAAGAAGCATTAACAACCTGGGACCGCTTCGCTATGGAAATCAAGAAGTGCTTTGGAGATTCCGACACGAAAAGGAAGCGAGCGGAGCAGACATTGCTCCAGCGTGCTCAAGTGCCAGGTGAGACCTGTACAACATACATCGAGGCGATCCTCAAGTTATGTAGGACTGTGAATCCTCGAATGTCCGAAGAGGACAAAGTTGGGCACCTGGTGAAAGGTATTGCTGAGGATGTATACAACTACCTAATCGTCAAGGAGAGTCTTTCATCAGTCTCTGACGTCATCAAGCACTGCCGCACGTTTGAGGCTTTGAAGCTACGCCGCATCACGCCAAAGTTTGGAAGGTTAGCGAATGTTGCAACCGTTGCGGCGTTGATGACAGTTACAGTTTCCAATTTGACCTTGCGGCAACTGTAAGACAAATTGTCCGCGAGGAGCTTGAACATCACATCGATGGATGCCGAGCGGCATGGTTGTGATTTTAACCCACCTCATGAGCCTGCATCGGCTTTATCCTCGTTGTCGACCGTGTCTGGCGGTGCAGACTCTCGAGCCGATCAGCTGCGACAGCAACGACGTTCCTTGCCCGACAACATGGCGTATGATCAACGCACTCGTGGGGCTACCACCACAAATCAGCATCCAGAAGGTCGCGTTTACTACCAGCAGCGTCCTAGGGTTTACCCCGATGCCTACAATCGCCCCTCACCGGTCTGTTACAGCTGTGGTGCCATAGGACACATTTCTCGTTTTTGTCGCCGGCGCCGCCAGACAAGGTACGGCCCACCACCGACTTGGTCTGGCATTGAACAAGGAAATTGCGATGATAATTGGCTGACTGAATGTCATGCAGCAACCACCTCAGGCTCGCCACCCAGGAATTCCTTCCGTCACGACAGCAGAAGGAGTGACTCGCCCGCTTCAGACCACAGCCTGACGCCACCAATAAGTCGCCTACGCCACTCACCGTCACCACGGCGCCGTGCTATGTCACCACCACCCTCGGGAAACTAGCCGGTGCGACCGATGGAGGTAAGGTCGCCAGCAAGTCTCCGTCTCTGCGAACTGCTCCTCTTCCCATTATGATGATCAAGAACAAAGGCATGTGTTAATTGATAGTGTTGCTGCGACTTCGTTTGTAGATACTGGTGCTGCAGTTTCCGTCATGAGTGTGACATTTAAAGAACAACTGGGTAGGAAAGTTATGTTTCCGTGGAATGGTGGTGTGACGTTTCGTGGTGTCAGTGGAGAGTGCCTTGTCCCCCCTTCGTATTTGTGTAGCACGTGTTTTACTCGGGCAAGAAGATCTTACAACAGAATTTCTCGTACTACCACGGTGCACTCATGATGTCATTCTCGGGATTGACTTCCTGAAATTTCGTCGATTCGTTCCCAGATTTGCCGACGTGGTGCATCCCCTAACGTGTCTCCTCCAAAAAGACGTCCTTTTCAACTGGACTTCGGCTTGCGACGAAGCGTTCCGCCAGCTAAAGTTCCTATTAACATCAGGGCCCACATTACGCCATTTCGATGCCGCCTCGCCGACGGAAGTGCACGCTGATGCTAGTGGCATCGGCGTCGGTGCTGTACTAGTGCAGCGTCATCGAGGAGCTGAGCATGTGGTGGCTTATGCCAGTCGCTCTTTCAATAAGGCCGAGCACAACTATACCGTGACGGAACAAGAATGCTTAGCATCTGTTTTTGCGGTACACAAATTTCGACCTTATATCTATGGACGCCCGTTCACTATCGTTACCGATCACCACGCTTTATGCTGGCTGGTGAATCTTCGTGACCCGAGTGGTCGACTAGCATGTTAGGCTCTTCGACTTCAGGAGTACGACTTCGTCATCTTGTACAAGTCTAGACGTCGCCACGCAGATGCCGACTGTCTCTCCCGCCTTCCTCTGACGACGACGTAGTGTGACGAGGACAGTTTTGATGACTGTTTTGCCCCTATTACTTCCTCATTCCCAGACTCGACGACTTTTAAGGAAGAACAAGAAACATATTAGTTTGGAGCCATTATTTGTCGCGGCATCGTGTCCTAGAGCCACCGGCCGCTTTTGTGTCCATGACGGCCTTCTCTACAAGATCAATTATTCGGCTAAAGGCGCACGCTTCCTCCTGGTCGTGCCACGGAGTCTTCAATTGGACATACTGAGAGCGATGCACGATGATGCGACAGCTGGTCATCTGGGCTTCATCAGAACTTTGAATCGGATACAAGAGCGCTTTTACTGGCCCAGAATGCGAGACACAGTCAAGCACTATGTCGCAAGTTGCGAACAATGCCAACGCTACAAGCGCCCTTCGACTCCTCCATCGGGTCTTCTCCAACCACTGCCACCACCTCGTCTACCATTTGAACAAGTGGGTATCGATCTTTTGGGTCCATTTCCACGATCATCTAACGACAATCAATGGGTGATAGTATGCGTTGACCACCTGACCCGTTACGCAGAAACAGCGGCCATACCATCTTCGACAGCTGCGTGCGTGGCCGTGTTTTTGCTTCGATTTATCATTCTTCGGCATGGTCCACCCCGTGTGATCATCAGTGATCGTGGTCGTCAATTCGTCGCGGATGCCGTTGAAGAACTGGTTCGTCTGTGCAATTCGCAGTTCCGCCATTCATCGCCTTATCACCCTCAGACGAATGGGCTCGTTGAACGTACGAGTAGAACTCTCACTAACATGTTGGCCATGTACGTATCATCCGACCACAAGGACTGGGATGACGTTCTCCCCTTTATTACTTATGCTTATAACACTGCAAAGCATGAGACGACCGATTACAGTCCTTTTTACCCCCTTTACGCACGTCTACCGTTAAGCTGCATCGACACTATTCTACCGTTTGAGTTCCATAGCGACTACTCTGTCTCCAAGACGCTCTGTCTTGCCGAAGAGGCCCGGCGTATTGCATGTCTTCGTACTGTGGCATCGCAGCACCGATCGAAAGAACGCTACGACAGCCGCCGTCAGTCTGTCGCATACTGCAAAGGAGACTTTGTGTGGTTGTGGACCCCGCGACGGAAACGGGCCTCTGCGAAAAGTTTTTACCCCAGTAAACGGGACCATTCGTCATTGTTGACCGCCTAAGCGATTTGACGTACGTGGTAGCACGCTTGACGTCAGGTGGCCGTCGATCAAGCCGGACCCAGCTGGTGCATGTCGCTCGTCTTAAGTGGTTTCACCCTGACCATTCTCAGTGATTCAGACTCGCCCCAGCGGGCTTCGTCTGGGTTCCGGGGAATGCAACGGGTATGAGCCGAGCAATAAGTAGAGGAGAAAGACGCGAGCTGGTGCAGCCTACCGACGCCATCATTGCCCGTAGATCAACCTCGCCCTGTAAATAAACATCGTTCAGCCAAAACTGTAACAATATGTAAGGGTGTGAGCTCTTCACCACTAGCGAATCATGTTCTGTTGTGCTTGTGTGCTGTTGTCAGCCAAGATGATTTTTGCATTCAGTATCTGCTGATAGGTTGTGTGAACATTTTCTCCTTTTAGATGTGAAGCATCTTATGGCGAAGCTTAATCCGGTGGTGGTGTGCGGCGTGACCACCCTTACTGCGCATGCGCAAACCCTTTAAAAAAAATAAACCTCTCTCTCCTCTGGGCATCCCTCCCCCGCGGCAACCACACCCTCACTGCGCATGCGCCTCCCCTCCTCTCTCCCCCTCCTATGCCACCCCCTCTCTCCTCTAGACATCCCTGCCCGCAGCGTCCACACTCCCACTGCGCATGCGCGTCCCCCCTCTCTCCTGTAGGCATCCCTGCCCGCGGCGTCCACACTCCCATTGTGCATGCACGTCCCCCCCTCTCTCTCCTCTCCTAGGCTCCCCCCTCTGTCGCCTCGCGACGCCGACGCAGGCACCGTCTGCTAGCTAGTTTCTAGGTTGAAAAAACCGACTGCTCGCGCTGCACAACCGTTCACTGGCCACCCCGTATATATGGCACTGGATCTTGACCTGCAAGGTGGTGCCGGTGGGAGATTTCTCCTGTGCGTTGTTGAACAAAAAAAAAAATTTGCAGCGTGCGCGTTAACTAAAAGCGGACTGCGGGTCTATGTGTCCAGTCGGAGTCTTCTGTCTCGTATTGCCCATTAGCAGCGATTGGCATGTTCCAGTAGGAAACACTGCTCCATCACTGCGTGCTTTGCGCCTCCCCAGTTTTCTCTCCTGCGCAACGCTGCGATGAGCGCCAGCGTCAACGCCGCCGTGCCAGTGTAAGCGTTGCGACCGCTGCTTCGCATCTACACATGTTTCCCTTTAGCGGGAGATGGTGTAATTTTTTTCCTTTCTCCTTTCATGTGCAACAGCCACAAAGCACTAATAATAAAGTAAAAAAAAATCCCATTCAAGCACACTTTCTTTAACACAACTTACTCTAATCAGTCATTTAGTGACTTCACAGTATCTGACACAGTTCTTCACATCTCTCACCAGAGGTCTCAGTAGTAGAGCTAAACAAGCTTCAAGGAAGCGAGAAACAGCGCGACACACAGGACAATGACAGAGACGGACCAAGCGCCGACTTACAATCAAGGTTTTATTCAGTACAAGGGAGCATATATACACACAAGGATCATGAAAAGATGTGAGGGAGGGGAGAACAGTGACAATATACTCGTTGACAACTCTATGTAATCATCTGAAAAATGAAAATGCCATGAAAAATGAAACAAATAGTCCTCAAGAAAAGGGCTTACTTTCAAGAACAGTGGTCATTCTGCATTGCAATGGGTGTCACATTGTATAAAGAAAAAGGGAGTACAAAAAGCAGGTATCAGAGTTGCGTTTTGAGCAAAAAACAAGTACTCCAGTATGTGTGAAATGGTGAACAGAGAAGACACAGGGCTCTGCACATGTGATAAGAAACACGCAAAAAAGTTTGTTGAATGCTGTCATAACGCAGTGTGTGAAATCCCCCTTCTCATGCGGTTGTTGCCACATAGGCCAAACAGGGCAGTGTGTATATGACCTGCCTCGGAGAACACCATAATCTAATAAAGGGTTCTGTTCGCAGCCACCTAGCTGCGCACAGCTCCATATGTGGCGGTTTCATGCTTTGTTTGATAAGTGCAAAATACTAAGGTGCTATGGTGACCAACGAGCATGTGAAATATGTCAGGCCTATTGCATTGACAAAAAAAGTGGTATGTACATGAGTGAGCCGTCAATAGCGCTCCTCACCAAGGAACTTGCGTTTCATTCACGTGGGTGACAGCGTTTTCATTTTTCAAATGATTACATAGAATTGTCAACAGCTACTTTGTCACTGTTGTCCCCTCCAACATCCTTTCATGATTTGTGTGCGTATATGTACTCCCTTGTACCGAAGAAAACTTTGGTTCGTAAGTCAGCGCTTAGGTCCATCGCTGTCCATTGTCCTGTACCTCGCGCTGTTTCTGCGTTTCCTTGAACAGCATGTACTAACCGGCCCAAATAAGCACTCGACTGCAGTTCATCAGCAAGCTTGTCACTTAGATAAAACACGTGTCATTTACTGATGATGTATGAAATTTCAGATGTGGTTGTCTCTATTGAATGCTTCACACCAGTCAAATGCTTAAGTTGATAGATCATATTTGCCATCCAAAGTAGCCTCACATGTATTTTCTGTACACTGCTATCACATCATCCAATGTGCATACTGCTTTCCTGAGGAGTTTTTCTTTCTTTGCTTGTAAGGTACAAATTGGTTTACATTGCAGGTGCACTTTCCCTACATCTTTAGTGCCATACAGAGCTAAGCTCTGGCACATTTGCAGCATTACACCTTGATCAATGTTACAGAATGAGTAATGAAACATGCGACTCTAAGCACTCACCATGGAGTAGAGCAGATGCTGTAGGAATCAACACGAGGCCTTGGTGCTTGAAGATATGTGGTTGATCAACGATGTTAACAGAGCTGTTGAATTTCAACCGCAGAGAAGGTTTTCGCACACATAGGAAAACATTCATGAATCTCTTAAGCATGGTATGCGAAATAATAGAGGGGACAGTTGCCTGGAGAGAAAAACTTTAGACATGAATATTAAAAAAATGCAGGCTTCAAATATCAAACTAAACACAACTGAGTATTCCTTGTATTGTAGAATTAGAAAAAGAAATGCAGTCTTGAAATGCCTACACAAAAATTTGCATCATCTTTCTTCAGAACAGAAAACAATATATGAATCCTTTCAACTGGTCTGCTCATGGAAAGTCACCAAATTTCTAGAAGGCTACATCATCGTCATCCTATCTTTTGTCGACTGCCGGAAGAAGGCCTTTCCTCAAATTTGCCCTGTCCGGTGTTATGCCTGCATATTTTGCAGTTTCATCACACCACTCGACGGGCCCCCCAAACAACCTCTGAAAATACAGAAAATGAGCGCATTATTCTTTCCTGCCATTTCCCTCTTTTCGGTACAATTCGTGATGCCAGCAGTCTGTTCACGTGACATCACGAGGAAATAAGCTTGCAATTGGTCCATATACTAGGAATATCACTCGTGAAGTGTCTTTTACCCTGCTTTTCCATGCAGTCGCATGCCCAATTCTGCCTTGTCTCGCACGACTATCACACGTGATCAACTGATTTCACCTTTGTTTTATGTGTTTTTGACTATGCAATCCGAGATAATAGCATGCAGCCGAAAAGCACGAAATCCTGATAGGCTCAACACTTAATGCTGAGACTGTCCATGCGTTTTATGAAAAAATATGAGAGTGCTTGTAGGAAGGGTAGTGAAGGCGAGAGAGAAACCGTTCTCTCGTCTTTGAACTCGGAGTGGATTAGCGGCCCTTTAACCCTCTGCCATCCTCGGCTACCTTTTAAGATCTAGTGGCATCCATTTTGTCCCTCTGACTAGTGGTTATCTGTGCTCTGTATTACGTGACATGCTGAGGTTCCTCATTTTCCTCCTAAGTGTCAACTAGGATATCGGCTACACCTGTTCGTTCTGTGATCCAAGCTTTCGTCTTTTCATCTGTTAATGTTATGCCTATCATTTTCCGTTCAATGAAATCCTCCATGGTTTTCAACGTCTTGAGTGTGTGTCGTCTTCTTGTTCCCGTCTTCATGCGCTGACCAGTTTCACAAGTTTCTTCGTTATTCCTCGTGCTTTTGCCGTAAACGCAAGTACTGCAAATATACAGTTGTTGAACACTTGGCTCTTTTGGAAAAGAACTATATTCTCAGACGTGAGTTTGGAGTCACTACTGTAAGCATAACATCGTATTCTTATTCTTCACTGAATTTCCTTAACATGAGTGAGCTTTCCTCATAACTGAACTCAATATACATGCACTCGTATGGATGATAGGGTGTGGTTGCCAGCCACAAATAATCAATCTACTCGAGCTCTATGCTTAACATTGGACATTCAGAGAAAATGGCAAAAATGGGGTGCTAAAATCTATCTACACTAATAGCAGACAAGAAGACGCAAGGACAGAAAAGAAACGGTGCTTTTCTTGTGCACTTGTATGGGTTTACATATTCTTGCATCCCACTAGTATGAATTTTCCCAAAAACAAACAGTGGAAGAAGCGAACCAACTACATGATTACATGAACTACCAACTACATGACCTATTTAGAACAAATACACAATCACCAGCTTCTGAACTGATTTTGGAAAAACAGTTTTGCACACATTATATAAACAGGTACAAGGAAAAGTGTTTCAAGATGCGTGTGGCATGTTTTAATTATTATTTCTGCCAGTACATGACCTCTTGATACAATGTTCTGCTGTGCACAGCACCTTCAGGAGAAGCAGGATTAACTCAGTTTGAACAAAAAAGACATTATCTGAAATCCCATATACTCCAAAATAGTTTTTGCTGTATTTATTTATTTATTTACGATGACTGCCAGTTGGGCATGTTGGCACAAGAGATGGGGACAAACAAGTTCAGGGCAGGACAGAGCGTATAGTGGCTGTCCCTTAACCTGCGTAACGTTTCCCATCGGTTGAAAAAAGTTGTGTCGAGGTATGGGGTGTGGATCAGCCAAAAACAAATTGTCGTCCAAAGATTTGCCCAGCACGGCAAAGGTTGGCCAAAAAAAGAAAAGCACAGGAGAAACAGATGGATATGACATGAAACATGGCAGAAGGTATGTTGACTGCAAAAAAGATGTCATGTATGGAATTCCTTTCACATGTGGAAAGGAATACATCGGCCAAACAGGTCGTTGCCTGAACGTGCGCCGTCGCAAACATGAGAGTTCGCTAAAGGGGGACCGTACTCGCACTTAGCGATGCACTGCAAGGAGTGCACTTGCCAGCCAAAACTTTGTGACACAGAAATAATCGACAAGCACAAGAAGCAAACAACAAGAGAAATAATTGAACCTTTTCGAATTAAGAAAGGAGGCGATAAATGCGTCAGCCAGGCATTTGTTCTGCTGGGTGATTCCACGTAAGATCGAACAAAGCATGGCCGGTCAACCTCTTAAATTTATTTCAAAATTTTATATATTGTTGCCTGATGAGTGGAAAGAAGGGATCCGCAATTGCTTTTGCTGAAAAAAAATTTCTTCAAAGCCCCAGAAATCAATAATGACGACGGGTGGAGTGCCACACTTATCTGCTCTGCTGTTTTTCCCGACTTTGGTGATGAGTTACACAAAAAATATTGAAGCTACGTACTCCAAATTTGTTTAGCTAAATATATGCATGCTTTCGCTTGCGTTCAGTTACTTTTGGTTTCTCTGGGTAGTGTATATATTTTTATAAAAAATCTCAAAATCGACCCAGGAAACGTTTTTTGGCCTACTTTGCAGGTCTTTATTTCAGAAAAGGCGTACGACAAAGCGGCGAAAATTCTGTATTACATTCTCAGCATGCTTATTTATCAAACTGCCAAAGCTTATATTAATATCAGTTTTCCGTAAAGATATAAAATCGCGCTAACTTCAAGAAAACAACATACAGGGGAAAATTCTGACGACGATTAAAAAAAACCCCATTTTTTATATTTCTTAAAATTTCCCCACTTATTCTCTTGCACATCAGCTTTCACAATCAATAAACAAATGTGGCATAATTTTGTTTTTACTAGGCTTTTTACTTTGTTTTTAGGCTTTTTACTAATAGGTGGTATACAATGCTCAATGCATTTACTTAAATGCCCTTAAATGAAATCCCTAGTCACCTAAGAGGGGGGCAACAAAGTCTGCCCCATACATTGACTTAATAGGGAGGGGGGCGCTGCGACGAACGTTTGCCCCTCCTGAAGGGGAGCCCTGCGCATGCTTATGCCCTTAACCTTAATCCAAAGATCAGTTACACTATCAATAGATTGGCAAAATCGTTAAAATGAAAGGAAAGCATATCGACTCTTCATCAGCTTTACAAAAGCTATAATATGTATTTAACCTTGGGTTTTTCACAGACAGAAACATTTGATATGGTTAGCAGTACAGCAAGGTGATCAGAAATACTGAGGACAATGTCACAAATGGAATTATTATGTGTTATATTTCCCGACACAAAGACAAGATCTAGAATTGATTTGGAGCTGCCTTGAATACTTGCATACCTTTCAACTAGCTGTGATAAAACATACTGAAAAGCAATGTCTATCATGGTAGCTGCAGAAGCACCATAGTTACTAATGTGTGTCATTGTTGACCAATTAACAGTTGGCAGATTAAAGTCCCCTGCCAAGATTATTCGGTCGTCCGGCTTTACATATGTTGTCACAGAACTTTTTAGCTCCTCAATAATATTGACTGAAGAACCAGGAGATCTGTACATAGCACCCAATATATATCTAGTATTACCATGATTGATCTTGCCAAAGATGCATTAGGCACATCTGGCATCTTAATTAATTGAATCCCCTTTTTAAACAGAATACATACGCCGCCTCCTTTTGAGCTACGGTCTTATCTATATGCACTGAAACCCGGCTGAAAGACTTGGCTGTAGCGGTGCGCAAAAATTCGAGTTTCAAATTCGATTCAAATAATGCCTTATCGAATAATTCGATTCGACTTTCGAATAGCTGATATTCGAAGTTTCGAATAATTCGACAGGCCAAATATCTAAAACGTGACAAAGGCCAAGGGTGCAACTTGGTTAGGATGGGTGGCTAAAACAAACGATAACGCCATTACAGTGGGCCTTTCCTTAAAACTTGCACCGATATCCTTGTTCAAAAGTGAGTGCCGGTTTATTTTAAAGGAGATTATGCCATTTCCGCATGTAAAAAACACATGGGAGAACTGTCAAGCCCTCCACAACTGCATTTCCGAAACGGAGGCACGAACTTCCTGCGTAGTTCGGTCGCGTTACGCCGCAAGTGCCGTAAAACGTCCTGAATTTGGCCCGTGATACCCTCAGTGATTGGCTTCACATGTGGAAATTTGTTCACGCTGTGCACTCGCCACTGCCGCACCGCACCACTTGTCCAGAAACTCCCATGGATCCGACGTGCAACTAAAATGCTGCTGTGAACAGGCGCCCTAAGATTTTTGGGTCCGGGGGCACCCATGGCAATGAAACACAACTTTACCGTTGTCAGATGAGCCGTATTGCGCGACCACAGAAAAAAAAAGAAGAAAGAAGTTACATTATTTTCTCCGTAAGCCTTTAGGACGTTAGGAGTGGCGCTACTGACTGGAATGGCAGCTCTTTTATGAGCATGATTACGCGCCCACAAAAGCTGAAAAGAAAAAAAAAAAGCAAACAAGAGCGTAATAACGCTGTCAGAATTACGTAGCGTCTTTATTTTTCCTTTGTCGCACCAAAACTGATGGTACACATTTCGTGTAAATATACTATTCAATTCGAATTCGATATTTTTGGCCAGTATTTGGCACTATTCAATTCGAGAACAAATTTCACTATTCACACACTCCTACTTGGCTGTCATAGATGAATCTGTTAATCGTGTTTCAGTTAGGAAAGCCATGTCAGGATTCTGTGACAGCAGAACTCCTATCACAACAACCTTGTTTATAACGC
The DNA here is from genome assembly GCA_030522465.1 of Rhipicephalus appendiculatus. Lineage (NCBI taxonomy): Eukaryota > Metazoa > Arthropoda > Arachnida > Ixodida > Ixodidae > Rhipicephalus > Rhipicephalus appendiculatus. The sequence goes on along the minus strand of JALIZH010013263.1, from coordinate 6,132 downwards.
TGTTGACAATATTTGGGCCATTTCATTGGCACCGCAGGTTTTGTATACTTGACAGGTTGAGCTACATTGTAATACAGGCTACCCCATTGAAAAATGATAAGATTGCTATAGTCCCTGACTGGACTGACGATACTACAAAACTGAGTTCTCATCACCCCCCACAATCATCATCACACTTTTTTATGTACACTGCGGGACAAAAGGCCTTGCTGAATGATCTTCAATGTGCGCTGTTGTGTTTGAGGCGATTTCAACTTCATGCCTGCTATTCTTTTAACACGGAAGTTTTTTATGTTGGGGTCCAGCAAGGCTTCAGTGACGTATTTCCGTCCCAGAAATGATGTCGCGAAAATGTATGCGATTAGATGTAAAAAAAAAAAATGTTTCGTCAACGGGCATGGAACTAACAGCCTCTCGTACCGCAGCAACAAGTGCCAAGCACGCTATCCACTGCGCCACGGCCGCAGAATGCAACGACTTTACAAACGCGCCTTTTATATCTCACACTTTCCTATTAAGGGCTCTTGGTCAATGGGGTGGTGTCACCCTCTTAGAGCGGTAAAGTAAAGTAATGCATCATTACTGTGGCCTCCGCGACAAGCACCTGCAGTGCGTGTGGCTACGCATCTGTCCAATTCGGTGCATTTTCAACAGAACTGCAATTTTGTCAATGCCTTAACCCAATGCGAGGTGCGACCTTAGCCCAATCATCGATCTCACACATGGTGTCCATACAAACCAAAAATAGCTCTGCGACGCGCGCCTGCCTAACATATGTAATATCCGCGTTCCTCGCTTGCGGTCACCAGGAAAAAATCTTGGCCAGGTTACAGGGGTGACACAATGCGCTTAGTGTTTCCCTCTAGTCTGACCAGTGGTTATGAACCCCACTTTAACATGCCACGGGATAGTGACCTTAGCCCAATTTCTACGTCCAATATGTTATGCTCTTCTGGTTATCATGTCACTTGCCCTGATTGCGCTCTGGCCATTAACATCTACAGCTACCACAATGGTTTGTTTAATCATTGATCATGAACTATAGTCATCGGAATGGAGAGGTACTACCAAGTGTCAATGAGGGTGCACCATCCACGTTAAACGGTGCTACAGCTGCCAAACACCAAAATATACATTGTGCAAACCCTCCTATATGCAATGTACAGTAAACATTCAATTACCTCTATAAGGGCGCATTTTACTTTCGTGCTGTACCGATTCCTATGATGGAGAGGGATCAACCGTGTTTTTTCAAAATTTAATCACTCCACCTAAATCACTGCCGTCTTTGGCTGAACTACCTATCTCTTAAGTGCTGATTCTGTTGTTTAACTGACCACCCGATTTATCTGTTCTATGCATCACATGGCCTGGCTAGCTTCAATTTTTTTATTAATGTCAACTTGAACATCAGCTAGACCTGTATGCACTTTGGATCCCCTCTGCCATCTTCCTGTCTCTTAAGCATAGGCATGCGCAGGGTTCCCCTTCAGGGGGGGAGGCGAAGGTTCGTCGCAGTGCCCCCCTCCCAGCTATGTCAATGTATGGGGCTTACTTTGCGCCCCCCCTCCCTATTATGTCAATGTATCAGCTGACTTTGCGTGCCTCCCTCTTAGGTGAGTGGGGGGTGGCTGCTGCCCCCCCCCCCCCCGTGAACACACGTATGCTCTTAAGGCTATGACAATCATTTTCATTCCATCACATGGTGCATAGTCCCTTAACTTTTTCTCAAGTTGCGTTGCTATGCTTCACAATTTCCCCCCAGGTGTTAGTCACAGGAAAATGCAATAATTGTACACTTTTCATTTTAGCGACAGTGGTAAGCTGCCAGTCATGATTTGGGAATTCCTGCTGTATGCCATCCAGCTTATCCTTATCCTTTACTTAGGCAAACTTCCTTTTTATGAGTGTGCTCCCCTGTTAGAAATTAACTTAGGTGTGAGCAAATAACTAAGCATTTACCAGCTACAGGTAAATGCTAGCAAAATTGACGTTGCAGTAAGCTCAGCAGCTATTACATTGTCACCCGTATTTTTTTGTAGCAGCTATTCTGGCTTGTATAGCCTCTGCACAAGACATGAGTCATTTTGCTAATGCTCAAGTATAATCAACCAACCCAGTTTAGCTTAGTATTTTTTTTTTTGCACCTTTAAAGCAAATGCCAAGGTAGTAAGCAATGGGTATGTGCCCTAGACTAAACAATAAAGACGATGGATGTGTGTACTTCAGAAAAAATGCATCTCATAATAAAAAGTCAAGATATGTCAACGCCCCAGCCAATAACAAAGCCACAAGGAAAAGAACACTTACCGTCTGCTTATGTAGTGACAAATCATGAAAACTACACATTTACATGAAAGTCAGTTAGTGCTACACACTCGATGCAAAGCATACACAAAGACAACCACAAAGGCAAACAAGATCATTTGCAAACTATGAGGTTTTCACTCACATCCAAGCAGCATGTGTCCACGCACAAAACTAAAAGTGGAAATTAAAATGTGCATGCTCCATTAAAACAAGTGATGTCGAGCAGCTCATTTATGTAGTTTTTGTAGTGAGAGTTGTCATCAAGTGCTATCCATGGAGTGCATCAGTCTCCATGTTTTTATTCACATGTGATTTGTATCAGTTGTGCAGCACAACTTTGCTTCCATGTTAAGTGATCAGGCTGCCCTGAACACAACTAACTATTTGTTGGACCTTTATGATGCCACGGATGAAGTAACGCACGAAAGACATGTCACACCACCAGAAGAGGACCACAGAATGAAAGCTCCCCAAAAGGTGATATTGAGCATGGAAAATAGCAAACGTATAGATTTGAAGAGCTCAAGGACATTCAATTCAAAAGTTCAACACGTATTCAGAAAACTTAAACTTAACTCTTTCCCAAACGTAGAATGTCATCGTAGAAAAAAGCGAGGCATGAAGATACAGACAGTACAAATGCCTGCTACCAACTGAAAGGTGGCACTGTTCAATTGATGCCACAAGTTTACTTGTGAGCCCTACGTTAGAATTCTCGACATGAACATGTTCAAGGAAATTCAATCAGCATCTTGGGCAGCATCCTTGTGCAAAATAAATAAATAAATAAATAAAAATAAATAAAATGACCATAAAACTATGACTTAGGCAGTTATCTTGAAAGTGCGACCTTGATCAAGGTGAGTAGTGAAATCACAGTATAATTGCTTTAAATGTATTTTCGAGCTGTTTCCATTGTATTTCACCTGTTATTGTAACACCTGTTATTGTATTGGAGGCATTCATGAATGCCCGACAGGGCCTTTACATTTTTTTAAATAATAAATAAATTAATTAATAAAGTAATGGTTTCTAGTTTAGATGCATTTCAGAACATGGGGGGCATTATCGTAAGTTCATAAGATGCCTTAGTAACTACACAGTATTATTTGGGGCATTTATGGATGGAGCAAATTTACACCAACCAGACCTTCAAACAATGTGCTGTCTATACATCTAGTGCACCAAAACAACAATGATTAGCGAAGTACGTGACAAGACATTCCCAACCATTGTAGCTTCGACATGCCATCGCAGCTCAGAGCAGCCTGCTGTGCAGACAATGGCAGTTAGCTGATGACCCAGTTTGACAGCAACCTCGCACACTTACAAGTTCAGTCAGATATCATACGCGAGCAGCGTGTACACGTTAACAGCGGTAGTAGCACTCGCGAACTTCAGGGTTGCAGAAATCGTCAACTTCAAGCTAGAATTTCAGGACCCTGAGCACAGTGCGGATGACGAGAACATTCGAACATAGAACAGAATTGCCCGTTGTAGAGTTTCGGGACACAGTAACTTTTAGAAACCGGTAACAATTGTCCCAGGCGCAACATTCACTATATTCTTACTCTGAATACGTTTACGCCTCCAGCAAAAAGTTACGCGAGTTGTTGTCTTTGCGTGACTGTCCCACACAGTGACACCGTCTTGTCATAACGTTAAAAACAAGGCACCGTACATCGACACTTTCTAGCTGTCACAAAATGAAAGATCTACACGACTTTTTCGACTACTCGTGGCAAATGTGACTGTCATTGCTTACTGCGAGGGTCTAAAGTTGGGACCAATAAGAACGTTAACGCCAGCCCCGTGTCAAGACTCACCTGTTGTCTAAGCAGTGTGTCCGCGGGAAAATCTCTCCAGTCGACGTCCTCGTCCCTGCACAGGCTGCCGTCGAGCGGACAGGAGTTGCCTTCGTTGAGTCGGCACTGATCGTAGCACGTTTTGCAGACTACGTGAAGGCAGGGCAGAAGAGCGGCCACTCTGGGCACGACTCCGCACGCTCTGCATATTCTGTTCGCAGGGATCGGTCTCACGAAATGCAGGGGTCTCCGGTCCACTTCTTTGGAGAAGCCGACTAGGGTGTACCGTTGGGTGCAGAGAGCCATTGGTAGAGCGTTGCATAGGGCTACAGCACGGCGTCGTAGTACCTTACTGGGGCCCAACAACAAACTTTTGTAACTACCTTCGGCGTTGCGTGATTCGCGGCAAAAGTTTCCACGAGCTTGCAGCAGACGATGGCAACAGGAAAACCCAAAACGTCATGTTGGCCATGTTTCAATTACCCCCACAAAATCACTTTTGTACTTCACCATACAAAGCTGCAAATTCGAAAAACAGCTTTGACAGCTAACGTAAAGATGCAAGTCATTTATATTTCATTATATTTGAAACGATGTTTTTACACGCCTCCGAGACTTAACACTTTTTGAAATCTTGGATATCTCGGAGGCCAGACATGGCGCTTATGACGTATTTTGGCCTTGAGATTCGGTTTCGTTACATTGCTGTGGATACCAAAAAGTGTTTGTAATAAAACTTTGAGTGAGTGAAGCCGCATGAAGTCGGCGAAACTAGCTGGCGGCCATCTTGCGAGGGGAACGACGGAAGGCTAAGCTAGAGTCTAGCCACTGTAGCTAGAGTGTGCTAGAACTAGGGTGGCTAGTAGTACACTGTAGTGGTTAGAATGGAGAGGTGTGAAAAGCGGTCGCTAAAACCGGTTCCCAAGTTGCGCCGATGCCGCAAGGGGCGCGTGGCGTTGGCACTATTTAGAGTTACTACTACAGTAACTCTAGCACTATTTTTCGCGTGCAACACTTTGCACTGTTAATCGTCTTCCTTTTCCCAGGCATTTCGCGCACGCGCCACTTTTAAGCGTAGAGCTTTCTTTTTCTTTTTTCGCTTGCGTCCTGCCGTTTTACCAATTGCAATTTTGTATCACTGTGTTGGGACGCGTGTACACGCGGGAGAAGAAGACACGACCGCGCGGCGTGGATCCCAAACATCGACTGTTTATTCAGGTTCTCTGGAGGTTCCGGAGAGCAGCGGAGGGTGGCGCTGCCTGGCGGCTTGGCTTGGCTTGGCTGCCGCCACAGCACTCCCCCCTAGTGAGTTGCCGAACGGAGTTAAAGTAGGGTGGCTAGAATGGGGAGGTGTGATGACCGGCCTCCGGAGGCTGGCCCAAAAGCGCGTTCCTGCCGCGCGGTGGCGCTGCCGGCGGGGGCGCCGTGCCTTTCTCGCGTCGTCTGCTTGCCTCTGGGCGGGCAAATGATTCCACCGCACTCAGTTTTACCGCTGTAGTGTTTTCGATGCTGATGGGCATATTTATTTAGTGTTGTAGACATGGAGAAACTTTATGAAATGGTTCAGCGCTCTAATTTCACGTGTAATCTGCAAGTGCCGACCACGCAGCCGATACAGAGTGTGGGTATTCGCGGCCATTTCTTGCGAGGTGGGCGCGCTTGTCCGGCGAAAGGTAGTTTAGAGCAATCCGTCCCGCAGACCAGCAGGTTGGAATAACCCTGCGTGTGTCGCTCGCAGATTAGTTAATCATTTTTTATTGTAATACAGTAAAAGCTCGTTAATTCGAACTCGAAGGGGACTATAAAATTATTAGAATTAAGCGCAGTTCGAATTAGAGGGCGGGCGCTAGAATGAGCAGACATCCCGCCACACTGTGCGGACAGAACCCAAAGAAGCTACCTTTGGACACGTTATCACGAATTAAGTGATACCACACGTCTGTGGAAGGTGATTTCGTGAATTTATTTCATGGAGCTCTGACAGCGAACAGAATTGATTGATCTGTAAGTGATACGT
>JALIZH010013261.1:0-44363 GCA_030522465.1 Rhipicephalus appendiculatus | reverse complement strand
TGTTACGATCGGCCTTGGAAGCCGTCGCGGCAGCGGCCGCGGAGAATGCTCCTGTTTTTCTAAAGTTCCTCCCGGGTTCGCTGCCCTTCGGGGGCGCAGGTCTAATCCCTTTTGTCCTGGAATGCCTACGAGCGTGCGGCGTGGTCACGTGACCAGAAATTGCAGCGGCAGTGCCGCGAACAGCCCTTTGTGGCAAGATGCTGCCGGCGGGGGATGAGGCTGCTCGTCACATTCCAAGCAACGAGGAGACAAAGCCGAGGTCCAGGACACAGAACACCTGCTGCGTGTTGTTGCCTGGCGGAGGATCTTCCTATCAAGCCGTGACATTCTTCGGCACGATCACAGAGACTCTACCCCCCGGCCGGAAGAATTCCGGGAACCAGCACAGGCCAAGATCTGCAAACGTGTGCAAAAGTTGGTACTGTGCGCAAAACCGTGGTGCTCTTGTCGTGACCATATTTGGTCATCGTTTCGACGGTGCCCTCTCCACGTGCACCTATTGGACGTCGGTCCCCAGTCTCGTGGGTGGAGCTACAAGGCCATCGAGAGCCGTATTGGCCAAAGATGCGGACAATGCGCCCAGAGTTGGCAACGCGGCCACATAAAAGCCCAAGACATTTTTTGTAACTCGTCTCTCAATCTCTTCTTCTTGAACTCTCAATGTAAATAAACGTCTGTAAATATCTCGCCTTCGAGCGCCTTCCTCTCTGCTAAGATGAGCTAGGGGACCGGCGGTGGGCCAGCTACCAACGATGAGACCCGCCGGGACCCGGTCGCAACAGTGTGTTCTTTAGCGCTGCCCAAAGAAGTTCAACGATGAAACTCTTTATTTGGCCGAACTTGTAGTCGTGAAATTGATACGCAAATTACAGCAAGCAGTCACGCTGTACACGGTTATTGGCGCACAGAGCGTCGGTCGTCGATAAACTGACAAGCTGTGAAGCGCGTCGGCATTTATACGAGTGTCATCGAATATTCCAGCCTTATCACTGGTTGTGGCGCTAGCTCTGGAATAACCTTGAGTGTTCGCGTCTTGTGCGCAATCTTTACAAAACAATTACAATAATCGCGAAGCTTCTCGAACAATCAGGCGCGGTTTGTGCTGAGCATTGCTGACAGTCTTTGGGGGGCGAAAACCGAGTACAGCAAAAGTGAAAATAAGAAACGCGCGTGGCAATATCTTTAACGTCATTTTGTAACGTTTCGCTCAATAAAAAAAATTACAATCCAGTCACCTTGCCTCCGCATGCTTCGCATAACATCGATTCCCATGGTACTTGGGATCTGCCAAATTTTTATTAGTAGTATTGCAAAACGCCGGGCTAACTGAGCTCGAAATAACAGCGCGGTATAAATGGAACTATTCTAGTCAGATCATACATATGCGGCGCTTTTCTTCTAAAAAAGCCAAGTCCGCTTTAACTGAAACTGAAAAAAACAGTTTTTTTGCTACGGACAATGGTCGGGCCAGCTCCAACATTTTTTCGCCAGTGCACTCATGTCACCAAAGTACCTCAAATCTATATTGCGGCTGAAATATATGTAGCCTACTATCGTCAGTATTCCAGAGTAAAATTTGTATTTGGCTTTTAGAGATTATAACGTTTCATTTGGGCTTGACTTAGCTCGTAAAAGAAGCCTAAATCGCAGCAAATGAACGATACAGCAATATTTTGCGACAACATTAACACCATGCTTGTGCTTCCATCTGGGCCGCCTTTTTTTTTTGCATTCGCCTAACGACGATAACTAAACTTGTAGAGCGAGTGGTCCTACCAAGGAAAACGCGTACCATTCTGGACTGCCGGCATCGTTTTGTCGTTCTTGGCATCTTGGCATCGTTCTTGGCATCGTTATAGATTCCCGCCACCGCATATCCCGGCGTGATACCACTGCGTCACCAACCGATCTTCAGCGGCACTGACGACCAAGACGTTGAGGAGTGGCTGGCTATTTACCACAAGGTGAGCGCAGCGAACAAGTGGGACGATGCGGCAAAGCTGACCTACGTAAGCTTTTACTTGGCCGGCGTCGCTAGTCTCTGGTTGCGGAACCACGAAGCTGACATTACCAGCTGGGCTTCCTTCAAAAAGTATTCGACCGCCCTGCTGTACGAAAGCTCCGCGCTGAACAACAACTTCGTGAGCGTGCTCAACAGCCGGGAGAGACCTTCACCAGTTACATTGAAGACGTTCTTGACTCGTGCAAACGTGACAACCCGCCGATGCTCGAAGCAGACAAGATCAAACAGATACTCAAGGGAATAGCCGATGACGCATTTCAAATGTTGTTGGCCAAAGACCCGCAAACCGTAGCCGAACTTGTCAGCTTGTGCCATAGTTTGGCGAATTGCGCAAGCAACGCGCTCAAACACGACGCTCTCTGGAACAGCGTGACTCGATCGCGGCCTTGACTCTCGGAGACCAGAATGACATGTTGGCTCACATAAAGCAGTTCGTGCGTGAAGAGGTCGCTCGGCAGCTGTCCATTTTAACGAGCACGCCCGAACCAGCACAGACACATCATCTGGCTCCGGCTCCGTGGGTACCCAAATGGGTACATTTGAAAAACGCGCGCTGTGATCCTATGTTTGAAGACCACTTGACGAAAATTGATGTTTCTGTGAGCGGAAGCTTCAGTTAACAAAATGCCCACGATATGTCCCCGTATGCCTATGTACGCTCTCGCAGTAAAAAGAAGTATGGCGGCGTCATGCGAGGATAGCACGCGCAGTCAACCAGGTGAGATTAGATTTTTCTTAATTCATGAAATGCTAGATATATTTTGTTAAGCGCTGAGTATAAACGATCACGATAGAATAGAGAAGGCGCATGGAAATTTCGGACTTGCTGCTTTGAGTTGCCTCTGAGATAGCTTTACTTACTTACCAATGTACCCAATTGGGTACTTCAGGTCATTGCGTTGAAAATACATTCAATTTTGTTTCGTGTTACCGGCAGATTTCCCAGTGACTAGGAAATACAAGAGCTCCTCTTTTAGAGTGATATTGACTTGTCTGATGAAGGCGACATTGTGGGTGAGCTGCACAGCAGCATTGAATGGTAAGATAGCAGCAGTGATGATGATAATGATGATGATGATGATAATGATGCACCAGTGAGCTTCCAAGTTCAACGTTGCGCCTTGATTTTGAAAGAGGCAGACTAGGCCCAATCGAAAAGGGGTAGAACACATGCGGGTACGAGTAGGTCATAGGAGGAGGAAAAAAAGTAGATGTACAGCATCCCCATTGCATCAAAGCATGCAGCAACAATATGGGTGGTGTGGACCTTTTGGACACGTACGTGCCTTAATTCAGGACAGATACTCACAGATATTCATACAAAGAAGTGGCCCATTAGGGTATTTGCCCCCCTTTTTTGGAACTAGTGGCGATGAATCCCAGGATCGAATGCAGGTATGACTGCAAGCTCATAGATGTTGCAGCAAAAACATTCTCGACCAATTGAAGTTTAAGAACAGAGTGGCGAAAACGCCAATTCACACACACGTCAAGCAAATGCAAGAATTCCAAAATGCAGTAGAGCTGGATGTTCAAATTGGCTTATCTCTTGGAAGTCCCAAATCGTAGCAAAGTGGTTTCAATACCAGCTAATGAGGCTCGATTTCTTATGCAGGGACATTTTTCAGGACATGTGCCCCCAAAGTTTCAGATAATATGCCACAGTGAAGATAACAGCGTGAAAAGCCGCGTTAAACACCCTAAATGTCAGCTGTTTCCTTGCCTTCTAAAGAAAAATGGCTCTGTTGATTTTTACTCAGCTTAGGACTGATGTACCCAAATGGGTACATCCATTTTCTGCTCTGAAATTGCAGTTTTTGTGTGTTTTTCTTCTGAGGAGTGGTTCGTGACCCCCCAAATGCTCAAAATAAAGAGTTTATACGAGTTCACCTTAACTTTTTCCTCAGGTCTGAAGAGGATAAGGCACGTTATCCAAGAAGAGGTAACTGACGCCTTGCCTTTCCCTCGCAGCCTCCCAAGGTGGTGACCTTTGGAGGCTGCGCCCTTGACGTACGCGCAGGTCGTCGCAGCCAGACCGCCTCGTCAGCCAACTTATGCTCCCTCGCCGGTGCCTGTTCGGTCAACAACGGTTCCGTTCGGCCGACCAGTTGCTACGTTTCCGAATCCGTGGCGCACCGCAGACCACCGCCCTATCTGTTATTCGTGCGGTTATGCAAGACATGTGGCACGTTTCTGCCGCCGCGGCCCTCCCGTCCACACAGATACAATGCGAAGATCGCCGCACGACTCTCGACGCTTTAGTGGCACAGCACGGCAACAAGGATCTTCACCAGACCGTCTGCCCTCAGTTAACCACCGATCTCCATCTCGCCGACGTCGCTCACCGTCACCTATGCGCCGTCGACCCTACTCTTCAGAGGCGGAAAACTAGATGTCGCAGTTCCCGAGGCACGAACTGCATCGTCGTCGAAAGGATCAAGTCCTCGCATTTCTTCGGCAAACCTCATCGACATTTTTGTGGATGGTTATCGTACCCTTGCGCTTGCGGACACTGGTGCCGCCGTTTCAGTGATTGATTTGAAACATTGCCGCCTGCTTCGGAAGGTTACCACGACGTCAAAGGGATTGTCCCTCCGTACTGCCAGCGCTCTCTATATTCGGCTATCAGCTGCCTGCACAGGCCGCGTTGTAATACAATGTGTTTTGTATACTGTTGAATTTCTTGTGCTACCTGCGTGTTCTCCTGATGTGATCCTCGGCAGGGCTGGGCAAAGATACTTTGAAATTGTATCGCGATACGATACAAGATACTCGGGCAAGAAGTATTGGAGATACAGATATAAGATACTTCGGGAATAAATGTATCCGATACGATACTTCCAGATTGTATCTTAAGATACTTCGAAACATTAGTAAACTTGCTATTATAGATCTATATAATGACTGCAAATGCATATGTACGGAAGCGTTTGCTTGAAAATGTCTTAACTGCGACCAACTTTGTTTATTTTAATGAAATATCTGTTTCCATCCCGAAAGTTATGTTTTTTTTTGCTTAATGTATATTAGTTCCCTCCCGAAACAAGTTATTGGCATTTGTTTACTTGACAATTTTGTATTTGATGAGTGTCGCTGCTCTACTTGGCGACCAGCTAGCGGGTTGCCGTCTAATTGCAAGAACTTCAATAAGAAGCCTCCGCAACATTGCACAAATACCGGTGCAGAGTCTTACCTTGTCCGTAAGCGTATTACAGTTTTCGTATTACCGCATCAGCCTACAGGCGTAGAGGAGCAACAACGCTGGTAGCGATATTTTTGTGAAGCATAATGTGAAGACGATAACTATACCGACCTGAGCGCTCACAGTTCACTGATGACATAAAACTGTTGCGATTTTCATATTATACCTATCAACTTGCGCAAAGTGTTGGTTAGCAACATATTCACTGACGTGCAATCTTTTATCATTTCTTCTCCGAGAGAATTTCTGCCGCCGAGAAGCTTCCCAGATGTATTGTACGTGGCATAAAGTGTCGAAGGATGTCACTGCTATTCACACTATTGCAACTTCTAGCCTGCTTAGCTGCTTTTCTATAACACAGAAAAGCAGTTTACAGTGAACTAAAAAAGCAAAGCGAATATAGCTAAGTCAAATAGCAAGGAAGTTCCGCAATAAAAAATGACAGTATACAGGGTGTTTCCCGTAAGTAGAACAAAATATTTAAAATAAAAACAAGCGTTTAACCGTGACTGAATGAAACCAGTGACATATGGTTTACCGTCATGTGGCGCTCGTGATGATATTTTTATATTGCGTTTAGTTGGTTGATTAACTATGGTCAATTATGCAACATTTTTAATATTCACTTTAGGGCACAGTGCGCCTCGTCACATCGTAGAACGCATTTAATATCGACCGAAGCACTTGTTTTTTGGCGGCGTACATGCTGCAAGGTGAATATTTTTTTTACTTAAAGAAATCACGTGAAATATCAAATAAAACCACGTGACTGCGCTCATGCGCTCTTGCACTACAGCACTCTTAAACGCACATCGAGCGAAATAACCGCCGCGCTGACCGTCAGCCTGTTGCTTCTGTGGGACGATGGTGTTTTTTTGCCGCGTGTGGCGGTCAGAAATGCTGACGCGCTGTGGAGCCGATGCCTAAGCTGTGGCCGCTCATTTCGCCGCGGTCTGCTTGTCGTTTGTTTCGCTCGAAGCACGTCTGAGAACGCTGTAGCACAATAGCGTACGAGCGCAGTAACGTGGTCATATTTCTCCGCCTTTCTTTAAACGCCGGAAAAATGACTACGTAGTATACACCTTTCCACAAAAATCACATCTGTCGTTTTATAATGCCCTCTAAATCGTAAAGAAACACATTTGACCCCAAAATAAATAACAGAAATGTTACATGGTTTATCCTAGTCAGGAAATTAAGCACAATATAAAAGTACCATAATGAGAGCCACATGGCGTTAAACTCCATCGCTTGTTTATTCAGATGAGGTTAATCACTTTTTTGCAAATATTCGGTTCCAGTTACGTGACACCCTTTATAAACACGATACAGGCGGCACCCCTAAAATCTATGAAAATAGAGCAAGTTCTATCGTCAACTTAGGTGTTAAGGTCAGACAACTGAAAACTCAGTGCCCTCGGAAAATAGCACTAAAGGGCTCGCGGGGACGCTGATGACAAAACCGTAGTACTTGGTATTATGTTTCTCAAATCCCCATCCTAACGTCTTTAAGATTTGATGTTATAATTTTCACTATTACAATGCAAACTCAATTTCGCTGTTTTATTAAATCGTAAGCAGAATTTGTGTTCCTGTAGGCACTAGGCACGCTCAGATTATTTTCCTTTGCCCTAACATCCCCTGAACAGTAAAATCACATGGAATGTAGATATGTAAATAGTAGCAATGGCGCAGACAATTAAAAATAAGAATAAATAAGAGAAGGAATAGACGAGGAGGTTACAAAAGGCTTACTACAATTTACAAACGGGAAAAAGCTACACGGAGGCCACGGAGGCCAAGGATGCAAACGGAGGACAGCAAAGAACACTAGTGCTGACAATCAAGCTATCAATAAAAAAAATCTTCTTGCGCAATTTAGCACGAAGAACAACGATACAGTACGCAGAAATACCATGTGTTAAGTAAATACTTGTTCTATTGCATATAACATCGACACCGGTGGAGCTACGATTGTTAGAATCTAAATTGCATATAAGTCAGTATTTAGCACGAAGAACAAAGATAGAGTACGCCGAAATACCATATGTTAAGTAAATACTCGTTCTATTGCATATAACACGGACAGCGGTGGAGCGACGTTTGTTAGAATCTAATTTGCATATAAGTCAGTCTCATAATATGCAAGTCAAGCTTACATCGACGAGATCGGTGAAATCTCAGTGTAAAAGCAGCGAGACGTAAAGCAACCCCGTTCTTGCATTTTTGAGATTTTGCAACGAAGCACCACACAAGACAAACTTCGATAACGACACTGTCGCCGCATCCAAATTTGAGCGAAAGAGGCCGCACGCATTGTAGTACGCAGCACAGTATCGTGGCTACAAACAAGGTTCATGGCACCGACACAGCTGAAAAGAAAGTAAACATCGAGAAACAGAAGGTCGGCTGCACGTAGACGTTTGCGCGCTTGTTTTTGTCAGATGGCTCGAGCACCATCACGTGACTCTGTTTCACCAATAGAGACGAGTATAGACCTTATTTTCTATGTGCACTGGAGCACTCTGGCGTAAAGAGAAAGGAATATCACTATCGTGAGCTTTATGATGTGGCTTAGTGGCAGCAGTATCAGTTTTAGAAGCGGAGTTCAGCCGACGTTTGTTGTTTCGCAGGGTGACGTTTTTACAGCAGTATCTTGTATCTTAAGATACACGATACATTATTGAATGTATCGAAAATACAGATACAGATACTCGTTTTGCGTGGCGTATCGCGATACAGATACAAGATACCCAAACAGTATCTAAGATAGTATCTAAGATACATGTATCTTCGATACTGCCCAGCCCTGATTCCTCGGCTGGGATTTTCTGTCGCGTAATCATGCGGCTATCCGACTGTGCTCGTGTGGAAGTTGCCTTCTCTACGTTGTGTTCCTCGTCGCCTGAACCTGAGTTGAACAAGCTGTTTGTGGCCGACGACATCGACATACCACCGAATAGCGCAGCCTTTGTTCCCGTGTCCTGTGCCGATGTGTCCGAGTCGACAGTTTTGTTTACACCCTCCCAAACCTTCCAACGTCGCCGGAGCATCGCGTTGCCATTCGCTATTCTGGACATTACGACCGGCGCTACGAATTTGCTTGTCACGAATCCCTTGCCGTCTCCCACAACCTTGCTCCGCGGCGAATGCATTGGAACGTTCCAAGACTTAGAAATTTCCTCCATCTTCGGCCTTGACGGGCCGAGTGATTTGCACCTTAATGCACTGACGCCATCTGCCAGTCCACCTGATCACCCAAACATGAATGCGTTTGGCCCCTCAACAAATGGCGAACTTGAATAGGCACACCGCGAGAAGCTCCTAGCACTTCTTCACCAGTTTCGCGGCTCGTTTGATTGTCAGCAGACGTCGTTAGACCGAACCCACACCGTTGTCCATCACATTAACACCGGCTCACAAGCACCTCTCAGGGGTGCAACAGCCGAAATAGAATTCGGAGCAATTTTTGGAGCAGCAAAATGTTACTTTTGGAGCACTAAAATTCAACTTTGGAGCAGGTTACGAAGGAAAAAAACATCCATTTTTTTTATCACGAAAGACCAAATTTGGAGCAGTATAAGAAAGGCTTACACTTAAAAAAAAAGTTGTCCAAACCATTCAACATAACCTAAATCGTGCAGAGTGAGCATGAGTACTGCTATTTCAATAAAAGTATTATTTTGAACCACCCCACTGAACAAACAATGATAGAGTCCACATTAGCATTTGCCGCACCTGTAAAATCCTTTGACAGACCCTGCGAATTCAAATATGGATCTGCCAAGCTGGCGACCTTGAAATTCGGGGGAATAGCAAAACTGAGGAGTAGGGGTGGCGAAAAAAAATGGCGCACAGTTTTGTTAGTTTTTTTTTAAGGCTGCAGAAATGTCATATACTGCTCCAAATGAATGCCAGTAACTTTTTTAGGCGTCAGCGACCATACTTGTACTCACAAGTATGCGGCCTATACACGCATAAGTAATTGAACAAAATGTGCTGTCCCGTGACTAGTGCTAACAGCCCCTTCCAAATCTTAGTACGCTTTCCCGCAGGGAAACCGGTGTGCTGCGGCGAAGGTGGCTTAAGCAGCGTTCTGCACGGGTTAGAACAAGGCCAGGAAATTTTCGAACACCGCTACAAACGCCCCCCTCCCCCCTCTTCCTTTATTTTTCTTTCAAGATGGGGTTAGGTTTAGGGGACAACATCTCGGCTCGCTTGCAAGGCGCGTTCGACCAGATAAAGTAACAACGGCGCGTGCCCGTTGGCCCGGCGACGGCACCGGACGCCTATTGCCGGGACGACCCCACTTCAAGACAGAAAAATGTTTTATGTGCCTTTGCTATGGCAATCAACGTGGTCGCCGGCAACGCCGGTGTTCGCAGCACGTGCAGTTTGTTCGCGCGCGGAAATCGCGGCATACGCTTCCAGTACACCGTGGTTTAGGGTTACGGTCTGCGTACGTGGATTGATTGATGACGCAAACTGCAGGTGGCCAACGTGGCCTCCATTTCTCGCTGAAATTGGCTCAACCTTATCCTTCGATAAGATGTACATTGACGGCGTTGCTTATGTCTGGGATGAAGAAAAGAATGATAAAGTACCTGTTAAAAAAACGAGGCCGGAAGAGGGAATCGCCCCGTGACAAGAAGTCACACGCATGTGTAGACTTAGGTAGACAAGCAAACAAAGTTCAAAGCCATGAACCTAGTTTTTCTCGCACAGATAATGCCAATATTTCTGCGCACGCAGGTTCACCGCAAAGAAAACAGTTGTGTATCGCTAACATAAATGCCCGCAGCGTTATCAATAAGGCAGATTCTTTGGAAATTCAGTTGCTCCTACACGACCCTCATGTTACTATCATTACAGAGGCATGGTTACATAATCAAGTTACAGATGACCTAGTATTCCCACCATGTTATAAAACTTGTCGTATAGATAGAGCGCACAGGGGCGGAGGTGTAGCTGTCCTAACAAAGGAACCAATAGAAGCAACACTTATTGATGAAAAACCCTGAGATCGAGTGCCTATGTATTCATTTGTCATGCTGGGGGGCATTCGTTTGTATTATTCGCATGTTACAGACCGCCAGACGCGGCACTCGATTACATGATCAAGCTAAAGGAATACATGTCTCCTTTTCAGCATAAGAAAATTTTCCTTGTAGGCGATTTCAATATGCCTAGTATTAACTGGGAACGACTTCAGGCGGGCTCTAAGAATGACCAAAATACTAACATTATCTTCGACATTATGCTAGAACACGACTTAATTCAAACGGTTATTGAACCCACCCGTGTACAAGGTTCTTCAAGTACTGTTCTTGACCTGCTATTTGTGAACCGTGACTTTTCGGAATACATCGTTACAGTTGATGAAGGTCTCTCCGATCACAAGCTTGGTGACTGTTGCCTTGCCTATATTTAAACCTGTTGTCACTAAACGCACTAAGACACATTGCTTTAAAAATTATGCTAGAGCTGATGATGCAAGCATATTGGAATTCATGGAAACGTGTCTTAGTGACTTCACTGATACTGAGAACGACGTATTCGCGCTCTGGGCAATGTTCCTCAAAATGTGTCGTCACTGTATAATTACATTTGTGCCTAACAAAACAAAAAAGGTCAGCAAACAAACACCGTGGATGACTCGTAATATACTGCAACTAAAGCGCCAACTTAAAAGGAGCAAAAAGAAGCGCGCCCTGCCCCAACTTATCAGTGAAATAAAAATCAAATTGTCATCAGCTGTCTGCAGTTCAAAAGATTACTACTTTAAGACGGTACTACCTGGCTTCATGAAAAACGCACCGGAAAAATTTTGGGGGGTACTTAAGTGAAATTAAGAGACCTGTCAATGAAATAATGGTCGACGGAACTACTGTAAAAGACTTGAATGAAATCACTCAACATTTCAACAACCTACTTCCACAGCGTTTTTTCCCAGTCAGACGAATGTACCTTGTTTCATTCGACTGTTTTTGAGGCGCACGAAGTGGACTTCATTTCATACAATGGTATTTTGTCAATGCTTTTGAATTTAAAAACAACAAAATCATGTGGCCCAGATGATATCCCAAATGCGTTTCTGAAGCGATATGCGGAAGTTATTGGTAGATTTCTTTTTATACTGTTCCGAGCTTCCTTGTTATCGACTAAAGTGCCCAATGACTGGGGGAGGACGGCTCGAGCGGTGCCAATTTTTAAAAAGGGCAATCGTTTATCCCTAGAAAATTATCGACCAATATCATTAACTTCCTCTTGCTGCAAGCTAATTGAACATATTATCGCCAACCACATCACAAAATTTTTAGAAAGAAATTCAATATTAACAAATTGCCAGCATGGCTTCAGGAAAGGCTATTCCACCACGACACAACTGTTAACTGTAATTCATACATTTGCGAAAACTTTAGATAATAATGGTCAAGTTGACGCTCTTTTTTTAGATTTCAGTAAGGCATTCGACAGAGTAGTTCATTATAAACTTATTCAGAAACTTAGAGATTATAATCTTCCGAACATAATAGTTTCTTGGATAGCGGCTTATCTTTCGGATCGTGTGCAGTTTGTCGCCGTTGAAGGTAACAACTCGAGCTGTCTTCCAGTAACATCCGGTGTACCCCAGGGCAGCGTCCTGGGGCCATTGTTGTTTTTGATTTATATAAATGATATTGTCACCGTTGTTACACCAGGTACACAGATAAGATTGTTTGCGGACGATTGTGTTTTATTCCGAGAAATATCTACAGTACATGACCAGACAGGCCTTGAAAGAAGTTTGCAGAACATACAATCATGGTGTGACAGGTCAGGCATGGCTTTAAACAAGGACAAAACAGTAAGTCTCCGCATAACACGCAAGAAAACCCCTTTAAAATATACCTACACACTGGCCGCTTCACCCCTAAGGGAAGTTGAAAATTACAAATATCTAGGTGTAACCTTCACCAACAATCTATCGTGGAACACACATATTCGCAATATTTGTTCTTCCGCTTTCCGTAAACTTTGCTTCTTAAAACACAAACTTAGAAATTCACCTGCCAGCATTAAATTACTTAGTTATATGACTTTCATTAGACCCAAGTTAGAGTATGCTTGTATTACATGGGACCCATACACTAAACACAACATTAAAATATTGGAGAGAATCCAGAGAAAAGCTGTTCGCTTTATTTACTCTAAGTTTAAGCGCACCGATTCCCCCACACAGCTCATGATAGAAAATGACATTCCGCTCCTCGAAACACGTCGGCAGATGCTTCGCCTCAACTTTCTACAATCATTAATTAGTCATGAATTATCCATAGACCCCGCATTATATGTATCCCCCCCCTGTCCACAAGGCGTACACGTCATGATCACACATATGCATTAACCCCTCATTTCGCTAGGACAGATACTTACAAATATTCCTTCTTCCCTTGGACAGTATCGGAGTGGAACTCCACGAATGAACTTTCCTAAATCAGCTTGTTAGCCTTGTTTTATGTTGTATTTAAAAATGTGTATATTCTTTGTACAGTCGTATTTATATCATCGTATTATGTTGCCTTTCTTGTACGCATCTTAGGACCCTTTCTGCGTTATGTTTGAAGTTTTGTATATTGTTTGGACTAACTGTATTGATATTTTTATATTGAACTTTCTGTTTTGTATGTAAAATGAGCGCCCTTCCTGCAAGGACCGAATTGTGGTCTGCAGTATGTTATAAATAAATAATAATAATAAATAAACTAAGAAAATTTTGAGGCTGGCCGGCATTTTGGCGCAGCGTGGCGCAATTTCCGCCAATTTCATGGTTTTGGCCGCAGCTCGGCACGAAAACGGGGATTTGTATCAATTTGGCGCAACTGGCGCAGCTGTTGCACCCCTGAGCTCTGCGACAGCGCCCCTACCGTGTGTCTCCTGCTGAGCGTCGTGTGATCACCGACCAAGTGGACGACATGTTGCAACGTGGCGTCATTCAGCCGTCCAGCAGTCCCTGGTCTTCACCTGTTGTGCTTGTGAAGAAAAAAGACGGCTCGATTCGCTTCTGCGTCGATTACCGCCGTTTAAAGGAAGTTACGCGTAAAGATGTGTACCCTTTGCCACGCATCGATGATGCCCTGGACTGCTTGCAAGGCGCCGAATTCTTCTCATCACTTGACCTACGGTCCGGCTATTGGCAAGTCCCCATGGCACCATCAGATCGCCTGAAAACTGCTTTCGTGACACCCGATGGTCTATATGAATTTAATGTTATGCCCTTCGACTTTTGTAATGCGCCTGCAACATTCGAAAGAATGATGGATAGCGTCTTGTGTGAGTTAAAATGGAAGACATGCCTATGTTACTTGGATGATGTCGTTGTTTTCTCTCCTGATTTCGACAGTCACCTCCATCGTCTCAACGAAGTATTGAGCTGCCTCACACGTGCAGGCCTTCAGCTAAACATCAAGAAGTGCCGCTTTGGAGCTCGGAAGCTCACAATACTTGGCCACGTTGTGCACACGGACGCCAGTGGCATAGGACTTGGCACTGTGTGATGAGGTTCTTGGATTATTTAAATTAGACGGAGTACGTTGCGTCGGTGACCACAACGTCCGTAAGAAAATGGCGAGGCTGTCTGCAGATTTGACCAATACTTTATGAAAAACGTGGGAAAAACACACACACGCACACAGCAAACAAAGCAAAACACAGAAATATGAGCTAATGTCTCTGAGCGTCCTATACAGAAGTCTGTCTAACCCTACACGGGCTCACCCACTGGGGAGTCGAACGCTCGGCCGATGCGAGGTGACGTGGCGTAGAGACGAGGAGCGCAAGCTGGCTTGAAGAGGCCACCGACGGGTTGCGGAGGTTGCCGAGGAACCTGGAGCCTTGGTGAAGAGAGGGCAGGAGGCAGGGGACGTCAGCGGCCACGTTGAGCCCGTAGCAGCAACGCGTGGACCGCCCCAGAGCGTCGACACTCGGGCCCGGTAACCCGACCGCGCCGAACGCCCAACACCGTCTGCCCCTCGGCTTGTTCCTCTTCTTTCTCCTCCTCCTCACAAGCTCACCCCGGTGGCGCATTCTTCCACGTGCGCCAGTGTCGTCGTCGTCTTCTTCTAACGCACAACACCACACCGTGCACAACACACACGCCGGCTCTCTGAGTATTTCACGCGCACATCACACAGGCCCCCCGTTTAAGTCTTTTGTTGGCGAGTCAACATAAACAAAAGGCCATATATGTGCGCTTTACATAGACACCGTAAAATTCACACTTCACAACACTTGAAACACTTTCAAAACCAAGGTCGAACATCAACACGACGAAAAAGAAAATACAGTTCAGTTTTAAATAAAATAACAAAGAATCCTGTTCAGTCGTTTGTAGAGCATGCTTAAGTTATAGCGTCCCATACGAAACGATTGGCGCGTTTCACCTCTTTTGTGGACAAGAACATCATAGACGCACGTATGCGCCTCCGAATGCAAGGATGCGGAAAGCAGGGGCATTCAAAGACCTTGCATTCTTTAAATGCAAACGCCGCTTTTACTTGACAATCAAGGCGTTCGGACCACGCGCATCGCTGTAAAGGCGTCTGAATGAACGCCTTCGACATGTCAACACACTGTCTCATCAGGTAGGGGTGAACCCGCAATCACCTTCTGAGCAGAACTAGCTGCTGATTTACATGTTATGACAGCGGACGCAACAGCTGCCTTGCTGCTGAACTGCCGCTGTAGAAACATTGTGCTACTGTCTCGCAGTTCATTACTTCTGCGTCGGGCTAGATCCCCTTCACTTGAATGATCTTTCGACTCCACATTGAGTCCTTCAGTAATCCCCTCCTCCTCGCTACACATAACGCTGCTCTTTTTACTTTCAGCGTTTTCACTACGACTCAACGTCACCCTTATGTGAGGTGAGCTAGTGCTGCCCTTCTCGACCACGCCCAACTCATCTGGTTCTGTACAATAGGGTCCACCTGATGAATCCGAACGGACCAAGGGGTAGTACTTTCTGTGGAACTCGTCGTCCTTAACGGGGCGAACGAGTGGTCCTCCGTTAGAACTGTTTGAAGGCAAACTTGCCTCTGTAATAAATGTGCTAGGCCTCTCGGGGGGTTCTGAAGCACAAGTCGTCCTTTATGAAAGATTCTTGTTCCTTGCCCTCGAAGCTACCCTGTGCTTCCAGGAACTCAACTAGACCTTTCCTAGTTTCTTGAGCGCCGACAGGAACATATAGCTCGGAACAGCCAACTTATTGTCGGGCACGAGTGGCCCAGTTGGCTCCACTTCGATGAGTCTGGAGTAAGCATTAAGGTCGCGTCGTTTTAAATGCGAATGCATTTCATAGTCGGGCTATGTCAGGCATCCGGCGTTGTCCGGCGTTGTCCGGCGTTGTCCAGCGTTGTCCAGCGTTGTCCGCGGAGGAGGAGGATAGGTTGAGGAGGTAAGCGCCGGCAGGTGTTAGATGTGAAGCATCTTATGGCGAAGCTTAATCCGGTGGTGGGGGTGGCGGGTGGCGTGACCACCCTTACTGCGCATGCGCAAACCCTTTAAAAAAAATAAAAATAAAAAACCTCCTCTCTCCCTCTCTCTCCTCTATCTAGGCATCCCTCCCCGCGGCAACCACACCCTCACTGCGCATGCGCCTCCCCTCCTCTCTCCCCTGCTACGCTCCCCCCTCTCTCCTCTAGGCGTCCCTGCCCGCGGCGTCCACACTCTCATTGCGCATGCACGTCCCACCTCTCTCTCCTCTCCTACGCTCTCCCCCCTCTCTTCTCTAGGCATCTCTGCCCGCAGCGTCCACACTCCCACTGCGCATGCGCCCCCCCCTCTCTCTCCTCTCCTACGCTCCCCCCCCTCTCTCGCCTCGCGACGCCGACACAGGCAGCGTCTGCTAGCGAGTTTCTTGGTTGAAAAAACCGACTGCTCGCGCTGCACAACCGTTCACTGGCCACCCCGTATATATGGCAATGGATCTTGACCTCCAAGGTGGTGCCGGTGGGAGATTTCTCCTGTGCGTTGTTGAACAATAAAAATTCGAAGCGTGCGCGTTCACTAAAAGCGGACTGCGAGTCTCTGTGTCCAATCGGAGTCTTCTGTCTCTCATTGCACATTAGCAGCGATTGGCATGTTCCAGTATGAAACACGTCGCTTCATCGCTGCGTGCTTTACGCATCCCCAGTTTTAAATGCGAATGCATTTCAAGTGCGTGAGGGCGCTCGCATCGCGGGAGCTCGGTGGAGCTATATATGAAAAAAAAAGTAACAAAAAATAAAGAGAAAAAGGAAAAAAATAAAAAAAATAAAATAAATAAAAAAAATAAAAAAAATGAAAAAAAAGTAAAAAAAAAAAAAACAGGCGCTGCGCCGTGCTCCCGACCGGGCTGCAGAAATTAGGCGCCTTTTCCTTCTTCGAACCACAACCACCATATATAAATGGAGTGAAGCGCGCGCGAAATGCATTCGCATTTCCTGACGATTCCCTTCGGGGAGGTGGGGGGCATTTTTTTCTTCCAAAGCAGGCTTTGCAGGCTCAGGGCATACTTGCGATGGCGCGGATCCCTGAGTTACAACTGCCTTGTCTTTGCGTCTACAACAACGCGCCTCAGCCTCTGCAAGACGCAAGCGAAGCGGCAAAATTTTCGCCTCCAACGCCGCCTTCTCGCGTGCCAGTTCCGCCTCCTGTCGTCGTGCACGCACATCGCGCTCTGCTTGCTCGCGTCGAGAACGCGCCTCACGCTCTGCCTGATCGCGTCGTGAACGCGCATCGCGCTTCTGCCTGTTCGCGTAGGGCCTCGCGTTCGGTGGCGCGCTCCTCTCTCGCACGAGCTTGCTCCTTTCCGCCTCCATTCTCTCTCACGCGCCTCCTCCTCTCGCATCCATTCATTCTCACGCGCTTCCTCCTGTCTCATCCATTCTAGCTCACGCGCTTCCTCCTCTCTCATCCACTCCCTCAGTCCGTCGACGGTTAGGCCTAACTTCTCAGCGATATCACTCAGCTCATTTACATCCATGTTTCCTTTATAAGTACAACTCTACAAACAGCCTCGCCCCACGTTGGGCGCCATTGTGATGAGGTTCTTGGATTATTTAAATTAGACGGAGTACGTTGCGTCGGTGACCACAACGTCCGTAAGAAAATGGCGAGGCTGTCTCCAGATTTGACCAATACTTTATGAAAAACGTGGGAAAAACACACACACGCACACAGCAAACAAAGCAAACACAGAAATATGAGCTAATGTCTCTGAGCGTCCTATACAGAAGTCTGTCTAACCCTACACGGGCTCACCCACTGGGGAGTCGAACGCTCGGCCGATGCGAGGTGACGTGGCGTAGAGACGAGGAGCGCAAGCTGGCTTGAAGAGGCCACCGACGGGTTGCGGAGGTTGCCGAGGAACCTGGAGCCTTGGTGAAGAGAGGGCAGGAGGCAGGGGGACGTCAGCGGCCACGTTGAGCCCGTAGCAGCAACGCGTGGACCGCCCCAGAGCGTCGACACTCGGGCCCGGTAACCCGACCGCGCCGAACGCCCAACACCGTCTGCCCCTCGGCTTGTTCCTCTTCTTTCTCCTCCTCCTCACAAGCTCACCCCGGTGGCGCATTCTTCCACGTGCGCCAGTGTCGTCGTCGTCTTCTTCTAACGCACAACACCACACCGTGCACAACACACACGCCGGCTCTCTGAGTATTTCACGCGCACATCACACGCTGTCCTTGCTCAGCGCAAGCCTGGATTCTCCGAGTATGTCGTTGCGTATGCTAGTCGTGCCCTCACCAAGACGGAGTGCAAATACTCAGTTACCGAAAAGGAATGTTGGGCCATTGTTTGAGCATTACAAAAATTCCGCCCTTACGTATACGGCCCCCCATTTGATGTCGTTACCGATCATCATTCGCTTTGTTGGCTCGCTTCATTGTGGTATCCTTCGGGCCGGCTTGGACGTTGGGCGCTATGTTTACAGGAATTTGATATTCGCGTCATTTACCGCTGAGGGCGCCCCTTACAAAAATCTTAGTGAAAAATAATTGAAACGCCATTGCTCAATGTTGACATATTGTACTGAATAGTCGTTGTCGGTCTATTGAAAAGTCATTCAGCTTATTGTTGACACGTATAGAATACTGCCCACCGATCTTTTACCAAAATTTTATTGACATAAAAGTAGTTGAATGGTTGTCGACTTGTTATTGAAAGTACATGGAGCATTGATTTCATTCATTGACAGCTCTAATGAATAATTATTGACTTACAATTGAAGCAGCATTGAAATTCGATTATGTATTTATTGAAAGTACACGTACTGTACGTTTTAATAGTTGCTGAATTTTTGCACATATACAAGTGCAATATGCTACCGCAATACGAACAATGCGTACTGAGGCACATGCACTGAGGCACAGGCCTCAGTAGGCATTGTCCAAAAGGTCTTTCACAGAACTTGAATAAGAGCTGCTGGGTGCGTTTACGTGGGTTTTATATGAGCGCATAGCTGTCTGTACATGCCCACTGTGATGTACAACGTATGCTTGCATAAAGAGCTACAGTAGGCCTGCACAGTTCGCGCGTTATAGCAGAAACTTTATCGCCAGCTATAACGCTTCAATTCTGCCAAAACACGTGAAAACCTAGAAACACAGCAAACTTAGCGAAAACTAAAATATGGACACGGGCACAAAAGCAAATTGAATTACTCATGCAGTCACTCAGAGAAGTCAACTTTTTCATAAGTTCTGTGACCTTTCGTTTTCTTTCAAGAGGCCCAACAAAATAAAAACGCTAATGGGCGGACATGTACCTTTATTAAAGCGAAAAACTGCAAAAACCACTTCATCAGAGAAGAAAACCATCACTTAATTGGTGTAGCGTTTGTTTCAACATGTAAAGGGTGAGTCCCTCCTGCAAAAAAATATGAAAAAAAAACGGAAATTGTGACAAATTACTACCAAGAAGTCGGTGTGAAAAGGCGAAAACTCCATCACATCATACGGCTGCAGAAGGGCGAACATGCTACAAATGACCAGGCTGAAGCGACACGCGAGTACACGTTTTTTTACTGCCCCTCTCGAGAGATGCAAGCTTTACAGAGCGCAGATATTAACATAGAAGGGAAACGCTAAGCCACAGCTTTGAAGGCGCGCGTCGACACACACTAGGCAAAGTAACATCATAGCACATAAAAAAGACGCATAACTCCTCACCCAGGAACACGATTCAACACTCGCCCTCACATATTCGAAACATAACTAGACTAGCGCATCCAGCTATCGGAAATAGCTATGTGCAGAAAGACACAACTGTGCTGGTACAAACACTTTCTTACCCGCAAACTTGCTGGAGACAAAACAAAGAACACGACACCTGTCGTAATAGCGTGTGCCCAATTACAAGGCACAAGCAGTTTTGAAGACGCAAAAAAGTAGTGCATGCGCTCGAATGTAAGCGTTAATGCATACCTTGAAACAAGCTCAAATAAGCGCGCCAATAAGTCAGCATGTTCGAAACTGAACAGAAATGAAACGCTATATTTATATTAGGACAGTTCAGTCATGACGGCACAACACTAACGCAGTCAAGTACTTCTGAAGCATGTCGCGCATGCAGCCGATGTAGCAACAAAACACGCGTTTTTATTTTTCATGGTTAACGAGTAAAAGGGTGTAGAGGTAAAGAAAACGAACTCACCTTCAACGATGGCGGCCCGTAGTTTCTTAATCCGCATATTCCAGGAGTGGTAAAAGCACATCAAGGTGATCGCGTCCATTCCTGCAGCTAAGCAGAAATGAAACTGCGAGAGTAGCGCACGCAAGCTGAGACGTCCATTTCTCCGTCGGAACGATTGCGGAACTAAGCCTCACAGTCCGCGCAGCCGCCACTCGCAGACAAACGTACTTGCATGCAGGTCCACAACTGCTGAACACGCCACGAAGTAGCTTCTTCACAAGTGCGTTCATAACTTCCATGAATCACGGTATTTACACTGCACGAAATAAAGCGGGAGGACGCGACAGCGCCACACGCGACCGGCACGTCGGAATTCAATGCGCTCAACTGACACAGACGGCAGGGCGGATATCCATCCGCGCTGCCGTTGTCAACGCCGCTGCGAAGCCCGTTAGGTAGTTAGGCTGTTATTGCTGTTATTAGTTCCGTAAAGCTTACTGGTTAAAGACCTTTGAACACTTCATGATTATGACTGCTGACGCACTCCAACACCTCACCCATTTATCCTCTTGCGCGCTACTTTCTTCGTCGCAATATGACATGGCGACAGTGGCGTAGCCAGGGGGGGGGGGCTCAACCCCCCCCCCCCCCGAAATTTTTCAGTTTTGCTTGCGTATATATGCACGCACACATACAAACGCACGCACGAACATACATAAAATATGGTTGAACCCCCCCCCCCCCCCCCCCCGAAAGAAATTTCTGGCTAAGCTACTGCATGGCGCGCAGGCTAGCAAGTTGCAACATGTTGCGGCGTTGCCGCGGTTTCTGCAAGGAGCGCATGGCGCGGGTGGCGTTCGTTCGCCAACAGCAGGAGTTGTAATAAAACAAAATGTAAAGGGAAGATAGTCGCCGGTACATCACGTTCATCTGATATCTCGTTGCGTTTGAGATACACGGTCTTATGGACACGGCGTGCAGGCAGGCGTCGCATTCTGCGCCGAGGCCCCCGCGATCCGTTGGGAGATACCTTTATGTCAACTCATCGTGTTGTGCGCGTCCGCGGCGGTACATGAATGATGCCTACCATAAAAAACTGCATATGAACGTTATGTTCTCAAACCACTATTCCTTTGGGGCCACCGTAGTCGAGCAGTGCTTGCAGTTCTGGGCTGTTGCCGAATATCTATCGCGGGTTCCATCCCGGCCGCGGCAGTAGCATTTTAACGGGAGTTCGTTAAAGAGATCGTTATGCAGAAATCCCGGTGTCGATGGCGGCGTCGGCTTCAATGCTGAGCGAAAGACCAGCGTTGGCCCTGACCGAAAATTTGAGGTTGATGTAAATAAAGAGAAGAGCCGTGGGTCGTTTGCAATTTGGTTTTGCGGCACAGTAAGTCCCCACCGAGAAGCGAGAGCAGGCTAGCGATTGTGAAAGCGATATGGCGCGTGCGCGCTTTTTTTTGTGTGTGTGTGTGTGTGTGTGTGTGTGTGTGTGTGTGTGTGCGTGCGTGCGTGCGTGCGTGCGTGCGTGTGTGTGTGTGTGTGTGGAGGGGGGGGATAACGCGTAAGGGGGTCCCCCCATTTTTTTTTAAAGTAGGCAGAAATGCTGGAGGCTGATATCCTTCGATTCAGGTGCATGTTAAAAAGCCCGAGGTGTTTGACCTGTCCGGAACCCTCCACAGCGGAGTGCCTCACAATCATATTGTGGTTTTGGCGCATACAACCCCAGCAATTAATTAATGAAGCTTTCTTTGTGTATTCAGCGGCAGTGCAGTTGCTGCCCATGGCTGTGTACATGGACGTTACACTTTTACTGCGTTTTAACGCGATAGCGTTAAAGAGCTCGTTTCGCAGACATTGCGGCGTCGGTGTCGGCGTCGGCGTCGTTGGTTGTGAGCGAAGAATCATCATCTTGTCCGTGACCGAAAAATCGAGAAAGATGGAAATAAAATAAATAATAAAAATCTTCGTTTCAGAGTACGGATCGAACCCAGGTCATCTGAGTGGCAAGCAGGTGTTCTACCACACAGCCACGCTTCAGCTTGGAAATGCAGTGAAAAGAACTTCCTCTGCTTGGAATTGCAAGGAAAACAACGTTCATGCTTCACAAACACACGCATCCTGTATAGAGGCGTCGCAACATAACATGTAATATCGCAATAATATTGCGTGGTACAAGCGTATATTGTGATCGGGCGTGAGAACATGTGACTATCATAACGACTAAAGCCGGCCACCCATTACAAAAGGCACACGCGTTACTGCGCGTATTCCCTTAACACCACGTGGGTGCATTGCAACTTGCAAGTATGCACTAAGTGGTGGAAGTACGCAATAGGGACAGGATATCGATAACGCGTTCAACTCTTTAAGACGAAGCTTAAAGGGGCCCTGCGACACAAATTTAGCGTGTCGTTTTCATCGCTTCTTCTCGAACTGTGGAATGCACCGATATCGTTGCGCGAGTGGCAACGCCAAAAGCAATGCTGTTATAATTTTATTTCTGCGGAGAAACCACACTGTTTTCGGACTGGAGCGACATACAGCGGCTATTTTTGTGATCGGAAGTGACGCTTGACCACGTGGGAGTGACGACATAGGCCGTTCGTTTTGATTGGTTCGATGCGACAAGTCGCGCGTAATATTCATACGGTCCCAGATAGACCACACTATTGTGCGCTAAAAATGATAAAAGCTCTCTCTATACTTCCTCAGATATAAAGAGATTTCTGTTTCTAAATATGAAAATTTCAAAACAATTGCAAGACGACGCTAGGAGCGCTGCACAACGGCCACCACCACGGCCGCACTAGACTCCCTCCTAGGAGGGAGTCCAGTCCTGCCGTGCCACCACAAGGCGAGTCGTCCGGTACGTCTCTGTAAGAGGCGCGTGGTGATTGGAAGCGGCCTTTGACGTCAGTGGGAGAGTTAAATGCGAAAGGGAACGTTTTTTCTCGTCGTCTGCTGGGGTTTTGAAGTTTGACGGCTTATAACTTCCGTTACCGTGTACCGATTTCGATCATTCTTTTTGCGTTCATCTAAGTATTCGGCACTACACGAATTCCAGCGCTGCAGAATGCAGACGAAAAAGCGTCGCAGGGCCCCCTTTAAGGGTCCCCCCGATTTTTTTGCGTTACTGCAGCAAGAAGTCAGCTATAGCATCGTTGCCGCCTGAATAGTCACGTGGTGAGTCGTTCGGTTGGAGCTAATTAAACGGACAGGCTGGAGAAATCACGTTGCAAAACGTATATAGCTAGTACGCAAGCGATAGAAGACCGCATATGCACAGGGCGTTTGTAATATGCGTTCTATTGGGGTATGCGCTGCTTACTTGGGGTGGTTTCATCCATAAAAAGGTTTCGATACTTTACAGGCTTGGCAATGCGCGCTCATACATACACTGCAACTCAATAAAGGCGCAACGATAAGTCAATATTTTTTGTCAATGGCTTTTTCGTTTATGTAATCAACAGAAAAAAACCATTGAGTGTATATTGAGCAACGTCAAGACATCTTGCCAAGTCGTTGAAAATCGGTTGATTCAATGAATAGTGACCGGAATGTCAACAACAACTCAATAGTCATTTTTATAAGGGGCAAGCATACCGACGCAGACGCACTTTCTCGTTCGCCCCTTCCTTCAGCCGTTGCACCTGTTTCCCTTGCCGAAGCTACCATCGCCAACATCGATATCGTTGACATGCCTTCGGAAAGCGCAAAGACCCTTGGATAGCCTCGCTCATCGACGTTCTATCCTCGTCTTCGGCGACACCATGCCAGCGGCCACCTCGTGCACTACGCCGACAAGTCCCCCCATTATGCGATACGGGACGCCATATTGTACCGCCGCAACTATCAACCAGATGGTAGGAAATGGCTTCTTGTGATACCTCACCATTTGCGCTCCGACTTGTGCACGTACTTCCACGCAGACCCACAGAACGCCCACGCTGGCGTTTTGAAAACATACGACCGACTTCGCCAGCGATTCTTCAGGCGTGGCATGTACACATACGTTCGCAAGTACATACGTTCGTTCACTGAGTGTCAGCGACGGAAAACAACTTGTCATGCTTCTGGCGAATTACAACCTTTGCCGTGTCCAGCTCGGCCGTTTGATAGAATCGGCATCTATCTCTACGGCCCCTTACATTTTACTCCGGCTGGAAGTCGCTGGATTATTGTGGCCGTTGACCATCTCACCCGTTACGCCGAAACCACTGCTTTGCCAGCCGCTGCAGCTCGTGATGTCGCCTTGTTCATCTTGCGCAGCTTCGTCCTTCGCCATGGCGCGCCACGTGAGCTGCTTAGCGATCGAGGGCGTGTGTCTCTTTCGCAAGTCGTCCAGGAGCTTCTCAGTGAGGGCAATATTATTCATCGCTCCACTACGAGCTATCACCCGCAGACAAACGGTTTGACGGAGCGCTTTAACCGCGCACTCGCTGATATGCTCTCCATGTACATATCCTCCGACCATTCTAATTGGGACTTGGTGCTCCCTTTCGCGACGTTTGCGTATAACACGGCCACTCAAGTTACTACCGGGTTTTCACCTTTCTTCCTACTGTACGGACGTAAGCCCTCTTCGACGCTTGACACGATACTACTTACATACCACCCGGATGCTTCTGAATACCGCCCAGTCTCCGAACTTGTTCAGTGTTGAAGCAAGGTTTGGGTTTGGGCTAGTTGGTGATCCATTAATAATACACAGCGCAAGACGAACAAAGGACGAGAAAAGGAACCACAAAGACAAGCGCTGACTTCCAACTGAGGTTTAATGAAAACATACATGCAATATAAGTCTCTGTCAGGGAATGACGAGAGAAGTGGGAAAAAGAAGGCCGGAATAAGAGGAGATGAAAGAAGAAGAAGCAGCTCGGTGTGCGCGCGGCAGGAGCCCACCGTGGCAGGGGGGTCACGCGCACGGCAGAACGGCTGGGAGACCCGCCTGAGCTTTGGCCTCGGCGAGGTGCGGTGCGGTCCGGTTGTCCAGCTGGCTGGCTGTGCTGCGAGAGGTCGGGACCGGTCAGCGTTTACGCCGCCGACCTTAAACGAGCCCGGGCTTGCGGCCGCCCGTCCAGCTGCCACGTCAACGACGCACGAGTACGACGTCTCGTGTGTGAAGCGGCCGGCAGCCGCGGCGACGTCAGGGCGACGGACGCAACGAGCGACGGACGCGACTATCAACGGTGCGGGGTCAGCGCGTGAAGACCAACTGTAAGCGGCTGACAATTTTCATACCTGTTGTGGTATACGTAAAGGACACGCGTAGAACTGGATAGGACGTGCTAATTAGTGTGTTTCGGGGAACTTTAGCTATATCTAGCTAATTCTATTTTTGTGTGTTGGTGTGTATATATATGTGTGAAATGAAGGTTGTGTTTTCGTCACACCTGTGTCGCCTTTCCTGAGTTCAGTCCGCCGACTCGAGCAAAACGCGCCGGGCCATTACTAACATCGTGACAGTCTCCAAAACGCATCACGTGAGTGCCACGACAATCGCATACTAACTTCACCACGCCAAACAAAAGATTCTTATCGGAACCTAACAAATGCACGATAGACACGCGCGCAGACCAAATACCAAACAAAGGAGTGCACCAATACTACGCATCCAAAAAGGCTAGTTCCTTCTGGGTCAACGCAACCGAAGGTTTGCTGACGCAATTGCCCTTGGCAATGAACGAGGCCTCAATGATCACCCTGGTTTGATCACCCTAGTCTCTTTTCTCGTCCTTTGTTCGTCTTGCGCTGTGTATTATTAATTGTTCAGTGTGCCGAAGAGTGCCGCCAATTAGCACGTTCGTTTACATCCGACGCACAAGGTCTACAAAAAGAACGGCTTGACCAGGACAAGCCTGCTCACACCTTCCCTGTAGGTTTATTTGTATGACTTTCTGTTCCGTGCCAGTCCCCCGGCCTCTGCCGAAAGTTTACACACAAGTACAATGGTCGGTACCGCATCGTTCAGTGCACGTCGCCGGTCAACTTCGTCGTCGAACCAGTGACACCTCCCGGCCGACAGACGATGCCGTGGTCGTGAAACAGTCCACATCAGCCGCTTAAAACCCTACTATGATCCCCTTGTGCTTCACTCTAAAAACTGAAACTCCAGCAGCAAGAGTAAAGAAGCTTTGTTACTCCCTCTGCAGAGAGAGTAAGAAATTATTCTCTCTCTACAGAGAGTCACTTTACTCTCTCTGGCCAGAAGGAGTGAAAGGGGGCTTTCACTCCTTCTGGGAAAAGAGAGTAAAGTGCCTGTTTCACTCCTGCAAACCGCAAGAGAGTTCAATGCCTGTTTTACTCCGTTACCATACGACAGCTTGTTTCAGAGCTTGTTTTACTCGTCCCATTCTCCCAATTGGAGAAGCTGCAAAGATAAGTCCGCGCAGTCTTGTATCTCGGACTGTCGCTCAGTCGAGAGAGAAAACATTTTATTTTAAAATAATGGCTGCGGCATAGCTCGGCTAGGCCCGGTTACGAAACACCAGGCCTCTAAACCACCGGCAGACGCTCGCGTGCTCCTTTGCTAGCCAATGCGCGCGCTCCTTGCGTTTTGACCTGGGACGCTGAGGAAGGCCATTCGGACAGACAAGCCGACGAACGCGTCTACTGTAACCTCGTGCACATCTGCAACGCCACTAATAATTTCGCGCGGCTTGTCACGGGGTAACCGTTCTTCGCTTCAAGGCCACGCGGTGATGCACAGCGTAACTCACTCAAAAATTATGAACTAAATAATAGGGGTGTGCGAATATTCGAGTTTCAAATTCGAATCGAATAATAATTAATCGAATAATTCGATTCGACTTTCGAATACCTAGTATTCGAAGTTTCGAATATTTCGATTGGACAAATATCTGAAGCGAGACACAAGCCCATGGTGCAACTTGGTCAGTGTGGGGTGGCTAAAACTAACGCTAACGTCGTTACAGACTTCTTGGATGTGGGCGCTAGAAGACGAGGACGAAGGGAAGAAGGACACACACACTGGCGCTACTGACAACAAATAAAGTTTATTTCCATTACCAAGCCGACAGTTATACCTGTTTTTGCACACGACAATCACGTGGCTACTTGCGGAAAACATGAAACATTGAACAACATGAAAAATATGAAAAGCAACAATGCAATCAACAACATGATGTGGCTGGAACCTTGATACTACAGAAATATTGAACGCTTCTGGATAGCCGGTAACAAGACGGCCTCAGCACATGCGCAAGTAGTCTAATTCCTTTTTACTATCCAGAAGCGTTCGATATTTCTGTAGTATCAAGGTTCCAGCCACATCATGTTGTTGATTGCATTGTTGCTTTTCATATTTTTCATGTTGTTCAATGTTTCATGTTTTCCGCAAGTAGCCACGTGATTGTCGTGTGCAAAAACAGGTATAACTGTCGGCTTGGTAATGGAAATAAACTTTATTTGTTGTCAGTAGCGCCAGTGTGTGTGTCCTTCTTCCCTTCGTCCTCGTCTTCTAGCGCCCACATCCAAGAAGTATGACAGACCAACAAGCCCGCATCGCCACCCTCGTCGTTACAGAAGGCCTTCCGTTAAAACTTTGACGGATATACTGGTTCATAAGTGAGCGCATGTTTATTTTAAAGGATATCATGTCATTTCCGCACGTCATAGCTCCAGCAGAAAAGGCCAGAGAACAGTTTGATAGACTGCCGAACTGCTAGCGTCAAAAAATAACCAGCACTGAGCTCGGACCTTATAGTCAAGAGGTTCAAGAACACTTGAACGAGCTCTTGAAACCAAGAAAGGATGATCCTTTGAAATACTGGAAAGCGCATAGAGCTGCACTTCATCCAAGTATCGCCAAAAATCCCTCGCGATGCCTTCCAATACCTGCTACTGAGGCGCCCAGTGAGCGCATGTTTTCAACTGCAAGAAACACCGTAACATCACGGTGAGAAAGTTTGAGGCAAGGTCATGTGGAACAGCTTGTGTTTTTGCATCACAATTTGCAGTCTTTCGGTGGTAGTAGTCCGCCGCGGTGGTATAGCGGTTAGGGTGCTCGGCTGCTGACCCGAAGGTCGCGGGTTCGATCCCGGCCGCGGCGGTCGCATTTCGATGGAGGCGAAATGGTAGAGGCCCGTGTACTGTGCGATGTCAGTGCACGTTAAAGAACACCAGATGGTCGAAATTTCCGGAGTCCTCCACTACGGCGTCTCTCATAATCATATCGTGGTTTTGGGACGTTAAACCCCAGATATTATTGTTATTATTATTTCGGTGGTAGTCACTCACCGCGTTATGTGCTCGATGACATGAACAGATTGCGTTTATTTGTTCTTTCTTTCAATTTTCAACAAAATCTTTGGTATTCGATTCGATATTCGACATTTTTGGACACTATTCGGCACTATTCGATTCGAGTTGAAATTTCACTATTCGCACACCCCTACTAAATAACCTGATTTTATGATAATAATAACATTTTATTCATTCATTCAATCCTGCGGGAGGGATCATCCTGGGTCCTGGCGACACGGGCCCGTTGGACGCCTGTAGGCTCTCGAGAAGCCCGTCGCAGGCTGAGGGCATCACCCCACATTTTAGTGCGGAAGGGACGCAAGATGACAGGGAGGGGAGGCAACAATTTTTCGGCGCACTCCGCCGGGACGTGGAAAGCCGTTGGGGATCTGCCGCAGGCCGGGCTAGAATTCACGTAGCGGTCTGGGTTCTCGATGAACGGACGACGAAACATATGCCTCCTCAACGTGTCGTGTCGAAAACCGCTGACATGCCCAAAGAATCCGGGATCGTAAATGCCCGCGATTATGTTCACTCGTACTGAAACACTCCCAGCGCTCCCAAACATCACACCTGCGTTTTCACGACCACTTGTGCTCGGCAAGCTTTGCTGACACTTGTATTTGCGAGCGCAAGGCGAACGCCAGTAGTGTTTCGGTGACTTCACATCCCGGCTTGGTAAACATGCAGTCCTTTAAGCGAGTTATCACAAGCATTTGTGCCTGCGGCAGTTCTGCACCGTTCTGCGCAAGCACAAGGGTGTGCTTGTCAGAAGGCCGAGCGCCAGTAGTCGAAACAACACGCACATCTCACTCATCTGTGCACCCTTCCGTAACACGCAAGAAATAAAATGCTCATTTTTAATCAATTAATAGTTAGGGCTTTACCGTCCCAAATTGCAAAGTGCAAACGCGCCTCTGGCTCCTATATTTAATTGCATCTAGCACGAACTTTCGCTCACGGTAGAAGCAGCTTTTACGCTCAAAACCAAACATGCCAACGCCGCCGAAACCAAGCTGTCGCGATAGGAAAAAAAAGACGCGACTTGCATCAAGCGGCGGCGAAACGGCGAGAGAGAAACACCAGAAGCACGATAACAGAACCGTACGACGCATGCGCGCGCGAGGAAAGAAAAAAAAGAAACGGCGAAACAGGGAGAGGAGAAACGTGCCCTCGCCCGAAGCAGCTGAAAGCGCTGAAAGGCCAGGGGCCGGACACTTCGACTAGTTTCGGTATTCGAAATAAGGCGTCCGCCATTGTTTTGGTAGGAAGCAAAAATTCAGCAACTTTTGCATGTGTGCCCTTTTCTTTCCAACCTACGCATCAATAAAGTAAAGTTATGCAATTATGTGTCGAAATAAAATGTGTTCTTGGCTATTTTCTTTTTTTTAACACCCTATATAGTTATCCAGACGCTGCATTCATTGCGCCGACAGGCGGCGCTTTCGCTCTTATCTCTTCTGCTGCCATTCCGCTCGTCTGCTCCTGCCGTTTTCCCTGTGCACGCGTGAAATTTTTTAGAATGGCTTGAAGGTAAAATTTTCGGTGTTTGTGAGTGTGAACGCGCTGAAAATGTCGATGAAAGCAGGAAAAGGACACAAGGCGTGCTGCGCTGCTTTGTGGTGCAACAACTCGGGAAGAAACAGCGCAGCGAAATTTTTCCGCTTCCCAGCGGACGACAGGTAAGCACATGCACTTTTTGCTCGGCACGAAGAAGCAAGCGCTATCCTTATCAAAACAGCTACAGGGCGAACCGAAAAATGTGTGTTGTTGATTTACAGTGAACCTCCTTTTTTTTTCTTGGCACTGCGCATTTGAAAGGTAAAGTTGTAAGCATGTAGAGCTACTTGTGGGCAGTTTCTCGTGAGTCGATTGATGCAAAGCTGACGCGCAGACGGAAATTTCGCTTCAGTATCAGTTTTGTTAGCGGTATCTCGTAATACTTTTTTTCTTCGAGAATAAATCTTGCAAGGTATGGTTTGCCGAATGTGCTTCTTCGACGAACTGGCTCGGCTTTAGAGCATTCCGACGACCAGCTGCTTGTAGTGACAGTACCACATGTCAATGTTTAAGAAAGAACCCCCCAAATTTATTTACGCAGCAGTGACTGCTTGCATTCCGTGTTACGAGAAGTTCGTGTTATCTACGCTAAGGCCGAGCTGCGCTTCGCTTTTGCACCTGTGAAACATTGTTGTCGCTCTTTTTCGCACTCTCTATATTTGTGCCGCTTTTACATGTTGTTTATTGATATCCATGCTGTTATTTGTTTCATTTTCTAGGTGTTACGTATGGCGGAATTACACCAAAAGGGCAGACCTCGAGGTACTCACGGGGGAGCAAATGTACACTGTCAATTTTTATGAAAGGGAACACGCGAACGCGTGGCCCGCGCGCTTCGGCGGCTGCTTTCAGCGCCTTCATGCGTAAGCGGGAGCAACCACAGGCTCTTTTGGCGTCATCTAGTGCCGAGCAAAACAACCAGCCGTGGGTGATATGCAGCCGGCTGCAAGATTGCAACCCCCCTCCCCCTTGAAGGCGATTATGCAAGAGGCCGGGCCCGCGGCGTGTCGTCTGCTGCTTGTAAACTATGCTTCGCACGCGAGCGTACTCGAAACGGTGAAACTCTGCTGCTTGGCTTACACACGTTACGCTTCGGCTGATTTATTGATTTAGGCGACAGCGGGGCAGCCAGATGAACTTTTCGTGGTGGGTTGCCGTTTTGAAATCCCTCATCGAACAGAAAAAAAGTAACACATTGCGACACTTGTCAATACTTAGGGGCGTTTCAGATATGAGCATAGTATAAAACGTTTGGGCACTTTTGAAAAGCGCTCTGGCGGACCGGTCCTTACAGGGCCTCTCGGCGGACGACCTTTCGGTTGTCATCAAGGAGGAGTGGGAGATGCTGAGAAGTGACACTTCCCTAACGGCCGCTCTGTGTGGATTCCTACTAACTGGAGTGGCAACTGTCATGTCCACAAATGGTTACGGCACTAAGTATTGACGAGTATTGCAATGTGGTCCTTTTTTTTTCAGTTGATGTCAAAAGTAAAACGACAGTTGACGTATTTTTTTCACGTTCGATAAAGTAATTGAAAATATTTCTTTTTACGTTTCATGCCCACGTCTTTTACGTTACTTATAAATATCGATGAAAATCGCCCGAGCCACCACCAGACCTTTTCTCCTGTTTGCTACACAGCACCATCTCGCGCTCTCATCAAGACCCCAGCGGCACTGTGCATGACCTTAAAGCATAAAGCGCTGACATACTTTTTGTATTGGCAGGCAACACGTTCTCGGCAAAGTAGGATTCTATCTAAAAGGTTCTTCACGGCAATCGGTGAGGGATTTCAAGACGGCAAACCACCAGGAAAAGGTCACCTGATCACCGCTGCCACCTAAACCACTCTAAATCAGCCGAAGCGCAACGCGTGAAAGCCAAGCGGCAGACCGTTTCGAGTGCGCTCGCGTGCCAAGCATAGTTTACCAGCAGCAGACGACATGCCGGTGGCCCAGCTGCTTGCGTAATCGCTTTGAAGGGGGAGGGGGTTGCAATCTTGCAGCCGGCTTCATCGACTCTGTGGGCTGCATATCACCAATGACTGGTTGTTTCGCTCGCCACTAGATGACACGAAAAGAGGCTGTGGTTGCTATCGCTCACGCTTGAAGGAGCTGCAAGCAGCCGCCGGAGCGCGCGGGCCACGCGCTCGCGTGTTCCCTTTCATAAAAATTGACAGTGTACATACAACGGCTGCCGCCTCTGCTCGGACCACTTCGCCGAAAGTGCCTTCGCAAACCCTGCCAAAAGACGGCTCTTGTGGACGGCTGTTCCCACTGTTGCAGTGGAAGTGAAATCCCCGATCGGCGAAGGTAATAAAAACAATTTATTAGCGGTTGCGAATATGTGCGCTTTTGTAGTTCGTTTTCGCGCACCTTATCGCCTGATGCACAATTGACGTTCCATATTTACGCATGAGTTCAAGGTGTGTCCTTTACATTGTATTTCATGCTACCACCTTAATGTACAATTGCCTTCCTTCGCTACCTACTTAAACGAGACTGATATCTACCCTATCTTCAAGGAACCTCCCTGGCAGAAGCCACGGCTGCTGCGGCTCAAGACCACCCTGGCCAAAAGAGCAGCGCCCAGATTGCAGGTATGCACAGGCCTGCTCGTTGATTTTGGGCATTAAGGAAGGGGTGCGAATTCTTGCTTTGTGTAGAACAAGTATACAGGGTACGGCGCAAAAGTGAACTGCACAAAGCGCTTTTTTTATGTGATCTGCTACGGCTTCGCGTGACGTTTCGCCGCGAAATTTGTTCCGCGTGCGCCAGGGAATTGCGTTCTTTTCGTTTTTTTTTTCCTATTGGAATATCATGCGTGGTGAAGGGTGTTCCAAACTGCTCGTGTAGCTAACGATGCGAATATTTTCCAGCTTCCTGGCGCAGCGAAAAAGATGAGCATATTTTCTTTTCACAACGACAGAATTCACGCTCGTAAGAAGACGTAGCGCTCCTGGCCTTGCTGTAAACGATACATCGATCACCCGCTCTTGTCGCGTATCGGACATGATGTTGCACTTGGAAACATGAGGTCGCGGGATTAAATCGCGTTTCGATAAGGGCGAAGTTCGCGCACACCTCCGGTGGTCGAAATAGTTCGCAGTCGCTCATTACGGCATGTCTCACGCACGTATCGTGGTCCGTAAAACCGCACAATTCAATACGACAAAGCCAAGTCTTGCGTACGCGCTGCGATGATCTCCATAGGTTTGATTGGCGCTGTATAGTAGAAATTTTACAGGAGCACGTGTGCATGTGTGCGCGTGCCGGTAAACAGCAGCTTTTAAATTGTTTGGACCTAATTACCTCTCGTGGGCAGTGTACAAAATGGTAAAGCGAACGTAAATAGAAAAAACCTCTGCCATACTATAATATTCTGAGCCAGCTAATGAGACAACAGCAATGCTGGACATGTTACGTGAATGTACAACAGCAATACAACTCGGAGCAATGCTTAATGTCTCTTAGAGGAATATTTTTAGTAGAAGTCATGCAAAGATATACAATCGCAGCTGACCCGCTTGAGTTAGAAAGCGCCATTTTACAGAAAACGTGCGGAGGCTATTTAAAACATGGCAACTTAAATGCCACTCATTTTTCCCTTGTTTCCAGAAGGCGGCCCCAAAAGAGCCAGCATGTCTCCCCTGAATCACCGTCTCATCTCGGTCATCTCATCTCGCTGTGCCACAAGCAAGTGTACCAGCAAAGTTGAAGGACTTTCACCGGTTTGTTAAGGCGTCTTCGAAAGTCAAATGACAAATTACCTTCAGTTAATTACTAAACTAATACTACAGCCCAGATTTGTCCTATGCTTCCAACATGACGCACAAAGGATGGGCTTAGGAGCTCTATAAAAGAAAGTATACTTTATATGATTCAGGCGTATTAGACGAATGTCTTGAAAACCGGTCAGAATAGACCCGTTCTGAGCTATGTGCCCAGGCTGATTCATTAAATGCAGTCGATCTGAATTACTTTTGTGAACACTTCTCCATGTCCCGAAGGTGCGCGTTCCGTAATACCTTTGTGCATCACTCTGTCCTAGCCCAATTTCCAATGATGATTAACCATCGACACTTGCCTGTACTGCATTTACTTCTTCTCGATGGAAAGCTCTGTCTGCAGGGTGACATTTGTTGTTTGATGTTGTAGGATTGTGATACTCATGCCTAAACTGTGATAGAAAATATGTGCATTACAAATTGCGAGGAATAAGTGCAATATACTGGTGTAGAATTCTGTAATATAATGCCCTGTTAGCAGTGCTACAGCTTTGAACGAGGTTTTACGCGTTGTATCGAGAAATAAAGTGAAGTGTTAAAATGTAAATAGAATTTTCTCAATATGTAACGGTGCATAAGCACAAGCTGAGTTATGTAGGAAATTCGCTTACTATAGAAGGTTGTTTCGACTAGCAACTTTCATAGAAAAAGAAAAAGGAGCTGGTAGTGCTGGGCTCAATGTGCTGGTCATCTGCACTGCATAATCAGTTCATTATTCACGAACGTGTTACTATGAGCCGTCGTTTCTGCAGAATTGTATTGTGTGCAGCCAATGAACGTTGTGACTCCTGCAGCTATATTTTGTATACGATGAATGTGTCAAGAATTCTCTTATGTTTGTGTAACCGATGCAGAATGCCATCATTTGTATTTACTGTACGAGATGCACAGCTCTGTGCTATTGTGGCATGTATTGAGTTTTATCATTTGCAATACGTTGCTAGTAAAAACAGTGAATAAGCCACATTTTCCGACTACTCCTTTTTCTTGCTCAAACAAAATTGTCACACTTCAAAGGCTTGCTGGCTCGCGCGCATTCAACTGAGAAATATTTCCAAAGAAGTGTTTTGTGGACGTCCTGAGAGTCCGAGAAAATTAGCAACCGAAAGCTGCCGAAAACAATATATGCAGCAGCAACACAATCTGAAAAAAAATGCAAGCGGTGTCGTTTTCTGTTTGCGGCTCACAAAACAGTCGCGCGCTCGTCGAGCGCATAGCAGACGACAAGCAGCTCGGCGTTTCCTCCTCGCTCATCAACAAAAGCGTTGCCATAACAACATCAGCCATTTTTTTATTGTTTTTTAGTTTCACAGTTTGGCCTACCAAGCACCAGGGGACAAATTGGAGCTAGTGGCGCAATTATCGAATACCTGGGGGGTATACTAGCTGACCTAGCCGTGGAAAGGCTGAAACCCTGCCGTCGCCCGTCGTTGTCTTCGCCATTTTGACTCCCCTATCCTTGCTTGCCGGACTGCTGCTGTTCGTGCTGGAGACCTCTGCGCCACTACATCCCTAACCTTTTTTCTTCTATCCACTGTCATCCCATCCCCCCTATCCCGCAGGCGCTGCGCCGTGCTCCCAACCGGGCTGCAGAAATTAGGCGCCTTTTCCTTCTTCGAACCACAACCACCACCACCATTTTGACGCGTTGTTCAGTTGTTGAAGTTTGGTGATTGCTCAGCTGCGTCGGCGGAGTGTGTACAGTGCCGTCCACTGTTAGGGTGTACACGGCTCAGCGTGGCCGCGCTCCGCGCAGCGCCAGTGCAGCCGACGCGGCCGCGCAATTGAACCGTAGCCGCGCATGCGCGCATGGACACACGGCAGACGCTTTATCTCGTCTGCTACATCGCTCGAGCGTGTCGTTCCGTAGTAGCCAGGCGCCGGTCTTGCTTGTCTGTAGTACAGCAAGAGCGACACGCTTGTGTGCGCCTGCGCCACTGCGATTCTATGCGCGGCCGCGCCGGTTGCACTGACGCTCCGCAGAGCGCTGGCACGCTGAGCCGTGTTCACCCTAACAGTGGACGGCACTGTACGTGTGTGCGCCACTGTGATCTCGACGCTGGACGTGAACCGCATTTAGCGACGGCAGTGCAACATCCCGTGCTGTGTGCGCGTTGGTTTCGTGATTGTCTGCAGACTCAAGCGAGCTTATGCGTGACTGAGTGCCCGGCCAACACATGGTTCGGCACAGTCGGGAATATGAACGGTAAGTGGTGCTTCTGTTTTCTCTGCTTCACGTCCTATCGTCGTTCAGATGTGTAATAGTGCATGCTGTTAGTTAGTTAATTTGGTGTTTTATGGCGCAAAAGCAGCTGAGGCTATGCTGCGTCGCCTGTAAAGTACAATAGATAACATTAGGGGCACATACGTGTGATGCCTGATGTGTGTTTAAAAAGCTTTTGTGAAGGCCCAGGCGTCGCACGGCCAGTCTATCGAAGCTCGCATGCGCCTCGATAAAGTCAATTTGTGCGTTATAATTTATTTGCTTCCCATAAAGCGTGAATGCGGCAGCGTGTTTGCAGAAAATATACACTTACGCGAAAGCCCGCGGTTATCATGCCGTAATAAGTGCTTTAAGGCCAACTATGGTTTTTATTTGATTCAGTTGTCATTCTTGGCCGCCTCAGTGGTACAATGGTTACGGTGTTCGGCTGCTGACCCGAAAGTCGCGAGTTGGACCCCGGCCGCGGCGGTCGCATTTCGATGGAGGCGAAATGTTAGAAGCTCGTGTACTCTGCGATGTCAGTGCACGTTAAAGAACAGGCTTCTGAAGTCTTCATTAAGGCGGGCCTCATGTTATAGTTTTAGCACGTGAAACCCTCAATATTAATGTTATTATTAGTATTCATACTGGATGTGTTTGTGCTTTTCTTCAGTCTCAGTGTCGACTTGTGTGCGTTATTAACCTGTGGCATCACCCGGCGCTCTTGTTTTGGCAGAATTTACGCTGGATACAGAGTTCACTGGGCGCCCTTGTTCATCCGCCGTGCAACTATGGAAATTTTATCGAGGCACAGAATATTAGTGAGAATACTTTTCCATAACATTTTTGCATTACACTCTTTTTCCGTGTCTAAGACAAAAAAAAGCATTTGCATCAATATCGCAATAAAGGTATTTCCTTCCTTCCTTTGCATCATTATCATCATCATCATACCATGGTCTAATAACGTTATTAGGTTGAGTTTAATTGACTAGTGGGAATAAATTCTGCTGCAGGGATATAATTATGGCGATATGTGACAGTCATCTGCTAAGTGACAGCCGTGTTTGGTGAAGCACATGCATTTTACGGTATTGTCACTTAATTAGTGACATATATCAGCACTGGAACCTTCCTGGATTTCATGTGAATATTCTCAGCCACTTGAAGATGTGTGAGCTCAACGCAATCGTGATGGTAGTAGGACAATCGTAAATAATTGTCTTGCATAAGACTATTATGAAGTTGTGAAGAAAAGCTAAGCAGCCGTTAAACATTATCGCATTAAAAAAACAACTAGTGT
Source organism: Rhipicephalus appendiculatus (assembly GCA_030522465.1). Taxonomy (NCBI): domain Eukaryota; kingdom Metazoa; phylum Arthropoda; class Arachnida; order Ixodida; family Ixodidae; genus Rhipicephalus; species Rhipicephalus appendiculatus. Next base: position 7,364 of record JALIZH010013261.1, on the reverse strand, counting down.
TCGGCGAGGACTAGACATCTTTAGTCATTTGTTATGGTTTACTTCTGTAACCCACGTGTAAGCTTCCTACATTCATGCTTCTTGATGAATGTAAATATTGAGTTTACTGCGGCGTCAGAAAGCAGTAGCACGCAGGTCACCAGATAACTCCATCGCCAATTCACAAAGGACGTGCTGTTGTGCGCCTAATCCATGCTGTACCATGCCCTGTTTTCATCTCTTTCATTAGAATGATACCTGGCAAACAACCTAATTTATAAGGAAACTTAAATGCCGTGCTTTTGACGAAATAGGTGTGCAGCGAGCTTGAAGCTGCAAGTATTTGTTTTTTGGTCTCACCACACAGGCAGTGCTAATTTGGTTGGCCATAGTGTGAAGTACTCAGGGCAAGAAAAACGCAGCACACAAGGATATAGACAGTGGAAAACCGATTGTCCCTTGTGTATCTTCCTTGTGTGCTGCGTTTTTCTTGCGCTAAGTAATTTTTTGTCAGTATGCACCAACTAGACCCTCATGAAGTCTTGTGCAGTGTGAAGGTTATCAATGTTTGTGTAGTTGGCAACGCTACACAACTGAGCTTGATGTGTATATTTCGAAATGCTCCAAGACTTTATTTGAAAGAAGGAAAGGAAGACATAGATGGCAACACAGACATGTTTGCCAGCTGTTAATCTGGCTGGCCAAGCTGTGCAAACGAAGGGCGTACAAGGGTAAAAGATAACAGAGAACAACTTTAGAGGAAAGAGTACGACACCTTTTAACGCCTGTCTCTAAGGTCACTTTGTGCAGGAAGCACAGCAACACTTTTAATGCTAATATTAAATGGGAGCAGCAATGACAAAAATCTTACAGCATAATACTGTGAAATATTTTCCCATACTAATAGAAAAGCCTTATCCACACTGTCAGTTTGTGTATTGTGTGCTGAGTTATTTTTTCGTGTTCCAGTGCTTTAGGATAATAAATTTAAGAGCTAAAGAAGTGTTTCATGCATGGACGTCAAAGTGAATTTATGCCAGTTATCTGATATAGGTACTTGTGTGCTTTACAGCTGATCAGTGCGGCATGAAATACTGAGTCACTACATAAGATATATACTATTTCTTTTTTTACTTTGCAGGTGTCGCTCAAGATAGTAGATGCAACGCTATGCATCTATGGGCACCGGCAGCTTTCTCACAACACTTGAAGCTCAACTGAATGCTTCACAGAACCTGGGTTGGTAGCAGCAATCTCATTTGGATAGGGTGATCAAATAGAATGCATTTCTGAATTTTTGCTATGCATACCATATTTGAATAGCGCAAAAAAGACACAGGGACACAGGCGAGAAAGTAGGAATGCATTCAAATATGCATTCCTACCAACTAACTAGACTTTCCGTGCTACTGCTATGCATACCAGTTTGTGATGAAGCAAGTCACTGATACAATGGAAACCTTGAGAGTACCACTATTTTGAGTCCTATTTCATGGTAGCTCTTACCTCAGCCACGCTGATACATTCTGCAGAGTCTGCACCTGCACTGTCGCACCCATAACATTATATTGAATTTACAGCGGAGTGCCTCGATAACAAACATCTCTAGCATGCAATGGACTGTATTGGCAAAATATTTGCAGTGTTCTTAGCCAAATTGTCAGCATTTCGATGCATTACCTTTACAATGAAGTGGCATGTGCGTCCAAGTGCTTCGAAGATCCCTAGCACATCGTTATAATGGTGTTTAACTTTATTTTTGTGTTTGGTAGTTGCAAAACTGTTCACATATTTGTGACACGAATATTTGTCCTGCTGCGACTGCTTGAAATTAGGCTTGAGCCCTGAACTATGAAAGTTAGGTGTACGTTTTAATTCATGGTGACACATATTTTTGCTTATCGGGATTATTCAAAACGTTGTCTCAACCCATTAGCACCCAGTGTACTTTACAAAGTACACTTAATTTCTGGGAATAGAAAATACAAAGTCCAATATTCCGATTTTGCTAATTGGCGTTCTTGAAGTCAGAGGTTGCAGTAAGATACTCCTAATCTCGCATGTTGACTAGGGTCAGTATTAATGGGAACAGACAGTGATGCCAAGGAAAGTATAGGGGATGTTATTAGAAGTAATTGCAATGTAAATGTGAACAAAGAAAAGTGGCTGAAAAGATAACTTGTCGCCGACAGGGACCGAACCTGCGACTTTCGGATAACGTGTCCGATGCTCTACCACTGAGCCACGGCAGCGGTCATCCCCACGTTTCCATTTAAACGTGGGAGCGTCAGTCAGCGCCGCCAGTAGCCACTATAGTGAGTCTGGAACACTTCTTTTGCCTGTTGGTGTCACGTAGCACATGATCTTATTAAGAGTTGGTAGCTGACCAATAATTCCTCGCATACTACCTCAAGGCATCGAGTCCGCCAAAACGAGACCCTCGCTATGAGCAAAGAGCAAATTTAAGCGCTCGTTTTTTTTCTTTGTTAGACACAGTATTAATGAGAACTAACAGACAATAACTGTTAGGAAAGTATAGGGATGGATGTTATTAGAATTAATGGTAACGTAAATGTTGACCAGGATCTATTGTTTCTAAACTACAAGTCTTTAAACTTTCCAAAGACGAGCGCACATCGAATGCACGTGTTGCGTAGCACATTTTCTAAAATAATTTGAAGATTCGCACTTTATATATCGAAAAAAACAACAAAATCATTGTGCTTCAGAAGGAACAACGTAATAACACTTGCAACGTGCAAGAATCAGCTAAAGTGCATTCATGGTTTTGCTCTGAACAGTAATCAAATATTGGTGCACTTTTCGTAGTACACCAATATTTAGTGCCTGCTGTTATCCTCTATCCGTACGGATATTTGTACAAGAAGCTCGAAAGACAGCTGAGGTGTACTGTCTGTCATAAAAGAAAGATATGGTGCTGCGGAAAGTGTGGCGTTACACTTTGCAAGAAGCGTCGGTGCTTCGATAAGTTTTATATGCCAAGATAACTTTGGCATTCGTTTGGCAAGGGCCTAGCATGCTTGCCATTCTTGTACCGAGCCAGCTTGCCTATTGCTATGGCAAGAGCCCAGCGTACTTTCTAAAATACAGTACCATAACTTCTGAAGAAATAAATGTAACTCTACGAAAATTTTCAGCGGTTGTTGTCTACTGTAGTTTGATAAACGTATGAACTTTCAATCAAATCGAACCGATAGTTCTTGCATTGGTCTTAATGAGTTAAGAAAGTGAATTAGTAAATTTTAAAGGTTACGCGCTGCCTCCATGCTCTGAAATGCTATGTTGGAATCACAAGGTTGATCCAGCTTGTGGAAGTTTCTTAGACTTTCCACACAAGTAAATAAGCTTGACAGAGGTGAACGGTAAAAAGGATTGGTTGCATACACCTCGTGATTTAAGTTATAATGGTTAGGAAAACTTTTGCATTCGTTTAGACTTGATAGTTATGTTTATTGCATGTCTAGTGTCTGTTGGCTAGGTGACATTTAAGTTAATATCAAGCAGTAAGCAGCGTGAAAAATTTTCAGAGAACACGTATGTCGTCATTGGCAGCAGCAGGATAGTGCATGACTTATAGGCAGGCGCTGTATACACTGTTGGTTTAGTCAGCTATGTGTGCAGTACTAACAATATTGTCTAGGTACTGCTTTGGCATTAGCATGGTTTCATATTTAGATGTACATTAAAGAATCAAGGGTGTGCACTGTGGCATGCCTCATAAGTATATATCTATATCTTGTCCTATCTAGCCCAAGTTTTAAAATAATTTATTTGGTTGAACTTGCAGTAAATTTTCAGGGTGAATAAATTATTTTTCTTGTAGGAGTTGCCTCCATGAAACAACAAGCAACACTGCACACTAGCCATCGCACCTTGTTCTTTAGCTATGTGTATCAAAACACGGCAGAAATACATGGACAAGCAATGAGTCCCGTCTTTCTGTATGATATTGCTACATCGTTCAGATTTTAGAATAAAACCATGCTGCACTCGTTGGAGATCTCTCAAGGCAGCATTTTAATTTTTGTATTTTTGTGATGTTTTTTTTCAAAAAGTCTGCAGTAAGAGATGTCATGTTAGTCTTGTTGGACATTCATTTGTATGGATGCAGAAAGCCTAATACACTTTTTTTATTTGATATCTTTTTTCAGGAATACTAGACACTTCTGGCGAAGCAGCAAGAGTTCTGTCTGGCCCACCTGTTCGCCTACAGGATGGCCCGTTCTGCAACACTCATTGGCCTTACAGTACACTATATTGACGATCTTGTACATCGCTCAGCATTTAGGATTGCCAGTCCTTGGACTCCTGCACTGTGTTATGCACGATGCTGTGTCCAAACTTTCCAATACGAGTACGCATTTTGAAAATTTTACATGTCTTGAAAAAGGATGTAAACACATTTAATTGACTAAACTTAATTCCTGGCTGTTTTACAACCTGTATTTATAGCCTGTTCAATTTTTATTCAATCTCATGGCATATCCAGTCCTTGGCTCTAATGTGTCAAGCCACCACTTTTATTCAATCTCATGGCATATCCAGTCCTTGGCTCTAATTTGTCAAGCCACCACCAGTATTGATAGGCAATTTTTAATTTAAAACTTGTTGTTGCCTAACGTAACTATCCAGTCATGGTATTCAGATTCATTTTACATGAGGTGGCTTTGCAATGAGCCATAAATTCAGCTTTTAAAGATGAACTACTTTACCGGTAGCAGATGATGGCACGGCACTAGCTGCCATGAAAATATTATAACTTTAGGCAGGCCCGTAGCCAGGAATTGTTTTCGGGGGAGGGGGAGCACTTGTTGAAGGCCTTGAAAAACACCTGTTTTCATTATTTGTCCTTGGTAAAACAGCCCCCCTACATCCGAATTTCAGGGGGGGGGGGGGGGGGGCCAGGCCCCTAGCCCCCCCCTCCCCTGGCTACGGGCCTGACTGTAGCTCTACTGCTTAAGCATAATAGTACGGGTGAATCATAGTTAAAAAATAATGCCTAGTTCCCAAGCTTAATTTTAGAAATTTGCATCATCATATGAAAATATGTGAACAAAGGCAAGCGTGTTTACAAATTTTGGCAGGTGGATCTATGGTCGACACCACAGGTCTTTATACAACAAAGTTGACTGCACAGTCGTGTATCATGTTTCACGCCTGAGGGCAAACTAATGCAATATAAAGAAATTGTACACTACCATGCCTATTCCACAGTTGCATTTTTCTCAAAAGTGTTGTAAGCCTTCATTGACTTATCGAATTGCCTTCATTTGTAAGCAGACACCAAGTCCCTTGTGCATGCCGTCTGTTTGGATTTAAATGCATACTGGCATTGCTAAGTATATGTGTCGTGCCTTGTGATTTCTTTTTTTCTGTACCTTCGGTTGTGCTGTGCATCTTGTTTCCTGTGTTCAATAATGAGCATACGTTCTGTACTGTAGATGAAAATGTGTATTTTTACATTGACATTATGGATGTTATTGTTTTTTATTCCAATAAAGTACTACAATTCACATTTTTTGTATCAATTCTTGTTTAAGAATTTCTAATGCATTCAAACAAAAAAGAGCTTGTATTATGCAAAAGAAATTGTTCAAACACTGACGTATAGATCAGTGGGTCTCAGCCACGTATGTTTCGAAAACCCCCTTGTGGAATGAACAGTGGACGTGATGAAGGTAGGTGCCATAAATTAACTCATTTATTGTGAAATAGGTGCCTTTTATTTCACTGTGCGAAAGAATCGTCAAACTTAAGTGTCATGCCAGTTTGATCTCAACCAGCTTGTCAATAAGTTGTGCGGTCTCCAGCCACATTCCACCTGTTTCTAGCTAAGCTTGCTCCTCAAATATGCAAGCCTGGGAACTGCATATGTCGCAAGATAACGGCAACTGAAGATCTGCGGCCATCTCATGGGGATGGAAAAAAAATGCCCCCACCTCCCCGAAGGGAATCGTGAGGAAATGCGAATGCATTTCGCGCGCGCTTCACTCCATTTATATATGGTGGTTGTGGTTCGAAGAAGGAAAAGGCGCCTAATTTCTGCAGCCCGGTCGGGAGCACGGCGAAGCGCCTGTTTTTTTTTTTTTTTGCTTTTGTTCTGTTATTTTTCTTCTTGTTTTATTTCTTTTTTATTTTTTTTTGTTCTTTTTCCCTTTTTTTTCTTTTTTTTTATTTTTTTTTCATATATAGCTCCGCCGAGCTCCCGCGATGCGAGCGCCCTCACGCACTTGAAATGCATTCGCATTTAAAACTGGGGATGCGTAAAGCACGCAGCGATGGAGCGGTGTTTCCTACTGGAACATGCCAATCGCTGCTAATGTGCTATGAGAGACAGAAGACTCCGACTGGACACAGAGACTCGCAGTCAGCTTTTAGTTAACGCGCACGCTGCGCATTTTTATTGTTCAACAACGCACAGGAGAAATCTCCCACCGGCACCACCTTGGAGGTCAAGATCCATTGCCATATATACGGGGTGGCCAGTGAACGGTTGTGCAGCGCGAGCAGTCGGTTTTTTCAACCAAGAAACTCGCTAGCAGACGCTGCCTGTGTCGGCGTCGCGAGGCGAGAGAGGGGGGGGGAGGGGGGGGGCGTAGGAGAGGAAAGAGAGGGGGGCGCGCATGCGCAGTGGGAGTGTGGACGCAGCGGGCAGAGATGCCTAGAGAAGAGAGGGGGGAGCGTAGCAGGGGAGAGAGGAGGGGAGGCGCATGCGCAGTGAGGGTGTGGTTGCCGCGGGGAGGGATGCCTAGAGGAGAGAGAGGGAGAGAGGAGGTTTTTTATTTTTATTTTTTTAAAGGGTTTGCGCATGCGCAGTAAGGGTGGTCACGCCGCCCACCACCACCACCGGATTAAGCTTCGCCATAAGATGCTTCACATCTAACACCGGCCGGCGCTTACCTCCTCAACCTATCTTCCTCCTCCTCCTCCGCGGACAACGCTGGACAACGCCGGACAACGCCGGATGCCTGACATAGCCCGACTATGAAATGCATTCGCATTTAAAACGTAAGTCAGCCCCACCGCAATGCAAATCAGTTGTGCGGTGAAGCATACCAAAAATCAGATGGGGCCCCTGGTAGTGGACTGTATGCCTTGAAAAGGGGCGCTTTTATATTTTATATTAGGCCGTCCACGGCCGAACTTCGGCCGTGGACGCCTTCACAGCCCACCTGAACTCTGTCGAGCCGGCCATTCAGTTCACAGTGGAACGGGAAAGAAACAACTGTTTGCCGTTCCTTGATGTCCTAGTTACAAAGATGGGAGATTTGCTGCAATTCTCGGTGTACCGGAAGCCAACCCACACCGGTCCGCTACCTCGACGCTAGTTCCAACCACCCTTTCCACCATAAGGCAGCTGTGGT